>JARVZY010009973.1:0-26909 GCA_030686995.1 Artemisia argyi | reverse complement strand
GGCTTAAATACACGGATTTGTATTATTTGTGGTCTTTTGAATCATATTCAATTAAAAGAATTTATTCCATTCCCCTAATATTTTATTATTTTGTTTATGCGCTTGTTAAATCCATTGTTATTCAATTCCTGAACCTATTGTTAAAATGGTATCAAAATAACTAACAACAACTTAGTCATAAAACCAACCACCCCTTGGTGATCTATTCTTTTATTACAACAATATATACACTGAAAGTCCCCAATCAGATGCTTGCCAATACAATACAAAAGAAATAGGCAGTCCCTCTATAAGGTGCTGTCTGAACAATACAATACTGACACTACCAGAAACCTAACCAAAACTGAACCAAACAGTCAAGATCAAGATGATTTTGACAATACAATAAACTAAACTGCTAAACGTAACAAACTAAACTTCTGGACTTGATTATCACCGAGAGAGAGACTGAAAGTGTGCAAAGCCTAGCCTGTACCAATGCTTCTATATGCCCACTTTACACTTTACACCCTGCACATACACAAAACTAGCAAACATAGCTCAAAGTTAACTATTAATGAAACCAGATATAAAATATTTACACAACTAACATTTGAGTTTCATTAGTTTGACAAGTGATGTATAAATTTAACACCCCCTCAAACTAATGAAACAAACAAGTTAATCATGCCCAGCTTTTTCACCATTACACAATGTTGCACAGAACCAAGAGCTTTTGATAAAACATCTGCAGTTTGATCTTTAGAACCAATACTTACAGTCCTGATCAAACTAGATGAAACTTTTTCTTTAATTAGGTGAACATCAATATCGAAATGTTTAGTTTTTTCATGCGTGATTGGATTAGCATCAATCTGTATTGATGACTTGTTGTCACAATATAGATTCATTGGTAATAAACTGTCATTCACACCTAAATCTTTTAGAATCTTAAGTACCCACATTACCTCACAAGTTACAGAGGCCATAGAAATACATGTTCCCCAACTTATTAATTGCAAAATCATACAAAACTACACAGTTTATCTTAACAGCCCTCAAACTAGATCTTATAAATTAACTCATCCATAAAAATACATGTTCCCCAACTTATTAATTGCAAACGAATGTTCAACATCTTAGAGCGCTCATCGTAGAAAATTAAAGCAAACATAATCATTTTATATTGAGATAACTCTTAACCATCTTTATATCAATTCATTATGGAGATAAAGAGAGATTCACTTGAATTTTTGATGAGATCTAGTTAAAATTACATAGTTTTCATGAGTTTTTCATCTAATGTTACATGCCTAACAATCTCATATTCAATTTTGCATTATTATTATTATTATTATTATTATTATTATTATTATTATTATTATTATTATTATTATTATTATTATTATTATTATTATTATTATTATTATTATTATTATTATTATTATTATTATTATTATTATTATTATTATTATTATTATTATTATTATTATTATTTATTTTATTTATTTTTATTATAAACATCATTTTATTAGAAACTCATAGGATTTACAAGAAATTAGTGGGGAGCCGAGAAACAATCTGATCCCCCAATCCTCTAGCTATAGCGAAGCCAGCCCTACTAAAAATATGAGCAGCAGCACGTGCTCCAATGTCTTGAGTCACCGAGAATCTTCGGATACGTTTTAGTAAGGCCACCGCATCCTTCTCAAGTTCTCCAAAAGAAGAGAATGAAAAGGGGAGAAACCCATATCCCATATCTGAGCATTTAGCCTCGTACTTGACGCGTTTACGTTGTGCGGCTTCAATCACCGCACGACCAGGCACAAAATCGACCATGCCAGTTTGCGTCAAGGGCGATGACCCTGTCAAATCAACACATACATCAAGCCCACCATCCCATGAGTAAAGTAACATATCAGCTGGACGTAAGGGTTTGTCCCTTTCTCCATTAAGCCCAATATCAACCTCCTTACGTGCCGAAATCCCGGACCGAGAACATATGTCAACAAGAACATCACGCACAACATTATGCCGATGTTTAATACCAATAATACCCGCGCACGATACAGCATGGTCCCTATAAATATCCCCAATAAAGACCTTGGAACAGGCTGAGCACGACATCTGAACAGAAAATAGGGGAACACGTAGCCGATAGCACAACACACATCGGTAAGTCCTGGCATTCATAGTCTGTCCTAATCCAGATATTGGAACCACTCTGAGCCAATCTGAAGTGTAGTCCTCCTTTTGCGAATTCCATAACGCCATCTGTCGAGAAGATAGGCGAAAGGTAGATTCAACCGTTTGGGTGACCCGTGCGAAATGTATATCTGCCAATTTCTTCATGAGTTTGGGGGCAGCGATCTCACTTGGGTTACTCAAAAGGTCCATATCCATTTTCGCATTAAAAGTACATAATGCATCATCAAAAGAAGGGCCAGAAGTCACAATACCGGTATGTCAGAGAAGCTTAGTTTGTAGGCTAGCAAATTGAAGTCTAGAAGAAAGGAAAGCATAGTTCAAGACATCACCTGCAGAATATACACCAAGTCCCCCAAAAGTAAAGGGTAAGGTGGCAAGTCTCCACTGCCAATCACCAAAACCAGGTCCAGAAGCAGTGACAATATGCTCCAAAGAAGAACCAAGATCCACATCAAATGAATCTGAGCACTCTCAAAGACCCGGGGGGAACAAGTACGCATAGCAAAATATAATTTGGAAATACCGGCACAGGCACGAAGAAGCAACAACTCACACTGAGGATCATTAATTTTAGCAATAGCACCCATAAGCTCAATGGTTTCGGCAACCCTTTTCATAACAAGCCCACTACTAAAATCAAGGTCCACACTAACAGGCCCACCCAGTAATTTAACACCATGTAAAGGTCAGGCAATATTAGGTGGGAAAACGCCCAAATGCCTGCTTCTGGGATCTTCCTTAGGCCAAAAAACCTCAGTTTTATCAACATTGAGGTGCAAACCATAACGGGGTCCATCCAACATAATAAGCTCTAAAACCTTCCCCACAACCAAAGTATCTCCAATAATAGTGCCATCATCCAGATACCAAGCTTGAAGGGAAAGGCTAAAAGAGTCTCTAATCTTGCATACCAGAGGATGTAACACTAAGGAAAAAAGCAAAGGTCCAAGTGGATCACCTTGTTGCACACCTTGATGCGACCATAAAGTGTATTCCCCATAATATAGTCTAGCTGGGCTGGAGTAACAAAATTCCACCCAACGTGAAATGGCAGGACACCGAAGGCGAACCTCATGTAGCATAGCCTCTCGATCCACCAAGTTGAAGGCATTTTTGAAATCCACCAACAACATCGAAAGGCCCACATCATCCCCACGTTCTTCAATTAACCGATTCACGGCATGAAGAATAGCCTCTCCTCCACCAGATACCCCAACACCGAATTGTAGATCATTTAAGTAACCATCCAAAGAGTGGCCAATCATGGTGGCACTAACCTTGGAAACCAAACGCCTCCAAACGGTCCCCACAACAATAGGTCGAATACCACCACCCGGCTTGACCAGCGGTGTGAGAGAAGCACTAGCAATATACTCACCCAACTCCCAGGGGCATTTACCATCTAGAAAAATATTCACCACTTGGGTGATAGAAGCGAATAACTCGTCAGAAATAGCCACTGCAGTGCCACTTAAACAATCCAAAAGGTGCTGAGCACGTAAACCATCCCGACCACAAGAAGTACCACGAGGAAAACTCTTAATCATATCAAGAACCACAACATGAGATGCAACAAGGTGATGATGATCTATAGGTGAATGCGGCAAAGAAGGAGCTGATTTGAAAGGGTGCTTAGCCTTTAAGTCTTCAAGAGTAGCATCATTATAATTAGCAACACCAGAAGAAGAAAGAACTCTAACAGCCGCAGTATAATGGCCATCACAAATCTTCCTTCTACATTGCTTGACATTACAATCACCCAACTCCAAATTTCCCTCATCAATATCAGACCATGTTGGGGAGGGTTCGGCTAAAACCTCTCTCACAAGTTGCAAACCACCACCAGGAACACCCCAAGATCGAATAGCATTAGTAATATACTCTTCCTGGCGTTGTCGCTTAATAGCAGACCTACACTCAAGATTACTCCTCAGGCAAAAGGTTTTAAGGAGACAAAGGGGCAAGACTAACAAACTAACGCAACAAGAATTGTCATTAGGTGTGTAGATCACCTTATCAAGAGCCCCTTTCAAAACCTGAGAGAACCCCAAACGGCACTTGGGAGGGATGGATTTGACAGTACGTAACCCTTTAGAATGCAAAGTGTCGAGGAGAGGCAAATCGAAACCACCATACACATTCAAAACCAAATTATCAACTTGGGCAAGTTGAATAGAAGAAGAAACTTGTGGTTTGTTAAGATCATACAACACGAACCGAACCACACCATCACCACAATCAGGAGGAGACACATAGTTAGAACCATTACCATGTCGGCACTTAGAACAAAAGATATGTGTCGTAAAACACACACCACATAACCAAAGACCCATGCGGTTAAGTGTAACTTCAGCCGCCTCGAAAACAACAAGACTAGTAGCCAAAGAATGTTTAGTAACAAGTAACAACTAGTGCCTCCTTATTAAAGTGACGATCCCGAAGGTGAGCGATCAACGAAGTTTTGGTAAGCCCGTTTCCCCTACCATCATGACAACCACTCAAACCCACAAAAGGGCAATGAAACCGTACAATCGTCATGAAGCAAACAAAAACAGTCACACAACATTGATCACAACCACATACAAATAGTAAAAGCCAAAAAGTGCTTGAAACCCTACTGAAACGATCAAGAAAAAAAAAACAGATACCAAGAGGCTAAATACCACCAGCAACAATTAATACCCCAATAATAAAATAGGAGAATCGAAATACAACCCAGAAACATGCATTTTGTGAAGAGCCACAGCACCAAATACCTCGAAACCCTAATGTATCGAAGAACAAACTATGCTGATAAGCACTAGTACCAAAAGAAACCAAGAGCTGCTAAAAGAAGCATGCTGAGAAAACAATCTCACTGGAAAAACCAACAAAACCGAAGCCACAAACCCATGGAACTGACGCAACGGAACCCCGAAACCGATTACACAGAACCACTGATCCACGATACCACAGAACCACAGAACAATAGGATCACAATGATGACCCCACCAAATTGAGAACAATGCCACCACAACCACAACGATGCTGCAAAACCACTGAACCACGAACCACAGAAGCACAAAACCACAATGATGACACCGTGAAGGGTATCAAGCGAACCAAACGAGATCAACCAGCAACCCCGCGGAACCACAGACCCACAAACTAACCACGTTGTCAATCCAAAAGGAGATAAAAAGGAGCAGCAAAGGCAGCGGGAAGGGTATCGAGGAAAGAAACCCTAAACAAACCAAGCAAAAAGAAACCCTAAAAAAATGAAAAAACCAAGAACCTGCTGAAAGGAAGGTATATACACCATAGGAAACCACCATGAATCAACTGAGAATGTTGAAAAGGAGTTACAGGGATGAGCGGGAAGAAACGAGATCGGGACGATCTCCCACACCTTTAGCAATAGCAAAACTAATCCTATTGAAGATATGAGTTGCAACGCGCGCCCCAATATCTTGAGTTATAGAGAACTTTTGGATCCGCTTGAGTAAGGCCACCGCATCTGTCTCAAGTTCCCCCAAAGAGGAAAATGAAAAAGGGATAAACCCATATCCCATATTCGCACATTTAGCTCCGTACTTGATACGTTTGCGTTTTGCGGCATCAATCACCATGCGACCTGGCACAAAGTCAATCATACCGGTTTGCGTGAGAGGAGACGACCCCGTTAAATCAACACACACATCCTTCCCTTCATCCCAGGAATAGAGCAAAATATCTGCTGGCCTTAAGACCTGCTCTCTTTCTCCACTCAACCCGATGTCGACCTCTTTACGAGCCGAGATCCCGGATCGAGAGCAGATATCAAGCAAAGTATCATGCACCATGTTGTGCTGATGTTTGATACCAATAGTGCCAGATATTATTATTATTATTATTATTATTATTATTATTATTATTATTATTATTATTATTATTATTATTATTATTATTATTATTATTATTATTATTATGGTAATGAATCTTATAACTAGATCATTTTTTTGGTTAAAATTTTGATATTTAACATGTAACTCGATGACTTTTATGAACAATAACATGACTTACACATTTATAGTTCCATCACTAAACATGTGAGGACATCCTAACTACCAATCTTGGAATTTAACTGGGTTTATATGCTTGAAAATAGAATATTCAAGCTAATAAGACTCCTGAAGACTTTTGTCGAAGAAAATTTTAGCTTGTTTTGATTTCATTTACTTTCGTTAAGTTGTGAATCTTTTGGTTGATAGTTAATAAGGCTGATAGGCCCGACCCACTTGTTTAGGCCCATCTTGCACTTATGGTTGGGTTTGCTCATTTTCTATTTTTTTCATCGCTGACGACAGTGGAGTTAACAACAAATCAAACGCAATGAATGTTGCATACTTCAAACGAACATTGTTGGGATTTATATAGAGTTGATAAATACAAAACAATATATGAAGAATGAAGCAAACATGAGGGACTTAGAAGACAAAGAAGATTCTATATTATAGTCCTTTGTAACCCTAATGTCTCTATTATATAAAGAGACACAGGGCGTTAGTTTTATTGTGTGTCAAGATGTAAACACCAGAAAGTGTGTGTGTGTGTCCCAGGTATGGGTTTTGTGAAAAAACGCCTAGGGTTAGTGTTTTGTTAAGGCTCAAGGATCTTATGATTCATGTTAGATTTGAAACTGTTCTATACTTGATCAAGTAGAATTGGGCCTTATTGTGTTTGTAATTGTTATAGATGATGATGAAGAAAACCTTGTTACAATAACAATTGATGTTTTGTTTATTCCGCTGCATATTGTTATCATTGTTATTGTTATCCCTAGATGAGATCTAACAAATCTCGAGTTATAAACGATTCTACAATTGGTATCAGAGCTGAGGGAGCTCCTGATCTAGGATTTACAAGGTTTTATTTTTCGAAGACCGAAGAAAAAATCAATTTTGGTTTATTTTCGTAGTTTTCTGCAGTGCTATTGTAAAAAGGGTATATCTTATTCGTTAACCATTGGATCTTAACAAATTTTTATTGATTTTATACAACAAGGTACATTCTCACTGGAGGGATCTTCAATCGGAGCTGTCAATCAAAAGATATAAATTTTCTGAAAGTCTGTTGCAGAAACATTGAAGTAAGTCAATTTTTAGGGTTTCTGTGATATCGAGCTTTCTGAATTTGGTTTTATTCGGTTTAATTCATAGTGAAAGTATATTAGAGCTATTATTATGCTTTAAACTTCATACCCTAGCCATGTTATCAAGGAAACACAGCTTCATGTTATGCTGTATTTAAAAAGTGTCACTAAAAAGCGCCATCTGGATACTTGTTGCTGCTTGTTGGGGTTGAGTGAGATTTGAAGGTCTAATGTGTTTACTGGTTATTGATACAGTAAGTAAGGGTACGTTTTGAATAAGTAAGGCTACGGTTTAATGAAGAACCTGTGTAGTTTACTGGTGATTGTTCTTAGTGAAGGCTAGAGTTTATTTGATTCGTATTATGATCAGGCCTGGTGGTGTTACTGGAAAATTCTTTTTAAGGTTACTGGAGCAAAATAGTAATGATACGTTCTGAATTTCTGATGACACGTAAGTAAAGGGAGTTGGGCATCTATGTTTTACCTCGATTCTTATAATGTTCTGGGTAGATGCCATCTATTTTTTACTCCAAATAATGTTCTACGTCTTACTGCTGCTCGTGCTCATGGACACTTACTACTGCTACTTCGAACTTAATGCTGTTTATTGCAAACTTTGTACTGCTAGTTATGTAAGTTAATACTGCTTCATTTAATACTGCTGCTTGTTTATGTTGTTCGAAGAAATTAGTACTGCTTGATGGTCATTATAAGTTAATACTACTAGCTGTTCACTTAGGGTTAGTTGGTTTTAATGCTGACAATGGAACTTAGTATTGCCAAGGATGGTTAGTGCTGCTATGCTTGATTGTTAATACTACTGAGATGAAACGATGTTATTAATACTGCTATCTGTTTGGTTAGTACTGCTCAATATGTCATTAATACTGCTAGCCTTGTGGTTAATACTGTTTGATGAAACTTAGTTATGCTAAAAGGAGTTTCAACTACTAGCATTGTCCGATAAAAGAAGTTTGTACTGCTAGCTTTATCTGATATTGGACAGCACATGGGTTTGTGATGTCGGACGACACACATAAGAAGACTTTTAGTTTTGATTTATTTGTTCTTAAAAGGTTAAAGGCTCGTATTTATTGGTTTAATTGGTTACGAAGAAGATTGTTTATCACTTATTTGACGATGAAGTGGAATAACTTGGGTACATGTTCTTATTATATCTTTTAGTAGGAGATAACTTGTTCGTGCTTCAACGTTGTGACAAAGACTTGTCAAAATCTAGCAATTGGGATTTGCCATCACTTAAAGGAGTTACATTGTAGTGCTCAGTGTCTCATTGAAGATGAGGATTTTGTCAAGAGGTTGCGGTCTACTTATATATTTGATTTTTGGTATAAGTTCGAAGTCACATGGATAGTACAAGACATAAGACACAAGTTTGAGTTGTTTTACTTCATCATCAAGTTCGTTATACTTAGTTTTCTTCAACAGTAATCATTACAAGAAGCCTACAAAATTGGAGATTCAAAGAATGATTAACACATGGATTTCATGAGAAGCACATTATAGAGTGTTTAATCATTCACATGCACCATTTGAGAGGAAGGTTTTTACTACTGTAAGTCTTTATTACTACAAATAGTTTGAGTTTCTACCGTCTTAAATTCATTTTTAGTAAGCATTTTGGTGTTCTTCATGGAGGGTAATTTGAGACATTGGTAAGCTTGGATTAGAAGTGTGATATTGATTTGTGGTTGTGAAAATCAAAGTTGCATCTACTTAGCTTCTCCTAGTGGATAATAACAAAAAGGGGAAGAAGAAGTACATAGAAGTTTTGCAACTTGAAGATCCTTGGTGGTACATGTTATGTAAGTTCACGATTTGAGCTTAAGGGGAATATTGTTTCATTCATGGAAGATCTAGAAGAATGTTTTGTAATTATCAACTAGGAGAAGATTGTTGGGATTTATATAGAGTTGATAAATACAAAACAATATATGAAGAATGAAGCAAACATGAGGGACTTAGAAGACAAAGAAGATTTTATATTATAGTCCTTTGTAACCCCCAATGTCCCTATTATATAAAGAGACATATAGGGTGTTAGTTTTATTGTGTGTCAAGATGTAAACACCAGAAAGTTCCCAGGCGTGGGTTTTGTGAAAAAACGCCTAGGGTTAGTGTTTTGTTAAGGCTCAAGGATCTTATAATTCCTGTTAGATTAGTAACCGTTCTACACTTGATCAAGTAGAATTGGGCCTTATTGTGTTTGTAATTGTTATAGATGATGATGAAGAAAACCTTGTTACAATAACAATTGATGTTTTGTTTATTCCGCTGCATATTGTTATAATTGTTATTGTTATCCCTGGATGAGATCTAACAAATCTCGAGTTATATGATTCCAAAAACAATTTTTTTTTTTTTTTTTTTTTTTTTTTTTTTTTTTTAATTTTCTTCATCTTTGACCTAGCTAGCTCTAATACCATGTAGAAATCAAGAGAATATTGAAAACTATATTATCAGATTCAATTAACTAAATACAATACAAAGACATTAAATAGAAAATGAGCAAACCTAACCCTAAATCTTAATTTTATGTTATCTAATAGCGTAGTTTGCGAATTTATTAGGTATAACTGTTATGAATGTGATGGACAATCATTCATGCTGAAAATGAAGAGATCATTGGGAATTTGGGGTCTATATATAGTCACGTTAAAGAAGATAAAATTGCAACTCATCTTGGTCTACACTTGCTGTCTTGCTTAGCCATCATAAAAAATGTATCTCTCGTTAAATTTGTCTATCTTTTCAGTTCTTTCCTTGCTGATTCCAGTATTGGTCCTAACAATCTATCGTACATGGTTTTCATCTTCGGCTAAAATGCAAAAAACCCTGCCACCATCTCCATGGAAGCTTCCAATTATCGGTAACTTCCACCAACTTGGCCCAAACTTCCATCGATCATTTTGGAATCTGGCTAAAAAATACGGCCCACTTATGCTTTTACACCTAGGAAGTGTGCCAGTCCTGATAGTCTCATCTGCGGATGCAGCCAGGGAAATTTTGAAAACACATGAATATGCATTCTTAGATAGAGGTGAATTAGGCATCTTAAAAAAACTCACGTACGATGGAAAGGATATTGCACTTTCTGATTACGGAGAACACTGGAGGAAGCTCAAAAGCCTAGTTGTCGTCCATCTTTTAAGTAACAAACAAGTCCAGTCGTTCCAACATGTGTGGAAAGAAGAGATAACTCTCATGATAGACAATATTGGAGAAACTAGTGGTTCAGTAGTTGATCTCTCAGAGTTGCTCCTTTCATCAGTAAATAGTGCACTATGTCGGGTAACCTTTGGAAGAAGATTTAGTGATAAAAGTTTCCTGGAAATGATTGAAGAGTTCAAAAAGATAGTGGTTATTCTTACTGTCGGCCAGTATATACCATATGGCTGTCATGGGTGGATCGGTTAAGAGGTATAAATGTCAGAACTAAGAAAGTTGCCAAAAAGTTTGATGAGTTTCTTGAGGGTGTCATAGAAGAGCGCTTGCACATGAACGGATGTACTGATTTCAAGACCGGGACGGCTGAACAAGGAAAATACTTAATTGATATACTGCTCGATAAACAAAAGGAGGCCAGTGATAACTTTCACATTGATAGAGACACCGTTAAAGCGATTCTCTTGGTAATATTATTGTTGATTTTAACGTTCATCTTTTAAATTTTATATTTTCTCGGATCATATGCATGCTCATATTACCTCATTTCACCTTTGTAAATGAGTATATGCATCTCATATACTCATTTAAGGAAAATAATTCACACATTCAAGTACACCTTTGATAAGGTTTAAACGGATAGCCTTGAGTTGAGGGGATACAAATTTGTACTGCTTTAAAAAAATAATCGTTAAAAAAAATCAAAAAACAAATTTGTATACCGCTTATGCCCTGTTGATTTTTATTGATTATATTTAACTTTAGATATTACATGCAGGACATGTTTTCTGGTGCAGCTGATACAACACTCACAACTCTAGAATGGGCATTAAGTGAGCTCGTAAGGAACCCAAGAGTGATGAAAAAACTACAAGAGGAGGTGAAGTTAATAGCTCAAGGAAGACCAAGAGTTTCTGAGGAAGACATCGGAAAACTCAAGTACCTGCATGCTGTGCTTAAAGAGACTATGCGCCTACATGCTCCGGCTCCACTAGTTATTAGAGCATCATCTGAAGATATAAATATAATGGGATATGATATTAAAGCCAAAACAAGAGTATTTGTTAATCTTTGGGCACTAGGACAGGATCCTACAATATGGGAGGAACCCCAGGAGTTCCGGCCTGAGAGATTCTTAAATAATCATTTTGATTACATTGGAAATTATTGTGGTTTCATCCCATTTGGTAGCGGAAGGAGAGGGTGCCCAGGTATTTATTTTGCGAACACCCTGATGGAGCTTATTCTTGCAAATGTGGAGAGGGAGGGGAGACTTTGGATATGACCGAGAGTAGTTCTCTTACAATCTATCGGAAGAACCATTTACTTCTTGTTGCCACTCCTCATTCTGAATAGTAGCTATCTTGTGTTTACTTTGCGACTAGCTAGGTCTCAGTAGTTCTGTATGCTATTGTATTAATAAATTGTACCATGTGTTGAATAAGAGACCATATAGTATGGTATTGTATATCTGTATCATACATCGATATATTACGCTTTGTAACTTTGGCATAGTTGTATTATTAGTTATGTGTAATAAGCATTATAAATGTCTTAGTGAAAGTTCATGTGATAATTAAGTACAGTGTAGGCAAAGGTTATCTATATGACGGGTATGTTCGGTGAAACGGGCTAGGACTGGGGGCATATATAGGGTATGTTTGGAAAAAATAAATGTTGTTGGTGCTGTTGGTGATGCTAGTGCTCGTGCTGATGTTGATGCTGAAAAAATAATTAAAATTGTAGCTTTTGTTTTTGCAGTGGTGTTAGTGTTGTTGCTAAAAAAGATTAAAATCAGTTAATTTGTGAAAAATAATCTCCATAATCTTTTAAAAACTGGTTTTGAAAACTTATTTTTTGGGAACTTATTTTTCTAAAATAATTCATAATCGTATTTTGCCAAATAAAGATTATTTTTTGACCAAAGCTTATTTTCCAAAAAAGTAATCTTAAGCCTCCATAATCTTTCATAATCTCTCGCGCCAAACATGCCTTTGGTTCATTAGTTGGAGCTGAAGCTTTTTAATGTAACATTGTAAAAATACATTAAATTAAATTTAGATATGTGTTTGGCAAGAGGTTTATAGGGGCTTATCGAGACTTGGGCTTTTAAAATAAGTTGGCTTATAAATTTGCTTGATAATCTAATATATTTTGAAATGTATTTAAGTAATTTAACTAACTATAAGCCCCCATAAACCTTTTTCAATAGGTTTGGGCTTAGAAAGGTTTATGGATTATAAAAGCTATAAACCCGTGTGACAAATAAAATTTATTTTATGAGCCGGTTTATTTTAAAAGTTTAACCACTCATAAACTTTTATAACACAGCCTTGAGATGATGACTGCACAATTGTTTTGGATTTGAAACTATTTGAGAGATGATGAAATATTTGCATCCTCATCAAAGGATTCATGAATAAAAGAATTCTCTCAAAAAAATTATATCCGCATATTATATTGTCTTAGTCCTTCAACCTCATTGAATTGGAATTTTTTTTGAAACAGCAAATATATTATAAATCTCGTAAAAAAGCCCTTAGCCAAAAGCTATATGGATACTACTGCAATAAAAAAGCACCAACATGAAAAACAAGACACGAGTCAATGAGAAATAGCGACCGGTATATAGGAGATGGTAGGATTCATGACCAACCCGTGCTAATTTAAGTTCACTTTACTACGACTTGATATATATCAAAAAAAAAAAAAAAAAAAAAAAACAAAACAACGAGTCATTGAATTGGACATGATCCACTATTTATCCCTACTTTTATTTTCCAATATAGAAGAAAATTTTTATACATTCTTTCCATGTGTGCTTTCTCGTAAATGAAACCCTACAAAACCTATGACCACACAGTATGAGCTATATTCTCTAGTCATTTGTTAATCATTTAATGTCAAATATATATATATATATATATATATATATATATATATATATATATATATATATATATATATATATATATATATGTGTGTGTGTGTGTGTGTGTGTGTGTGTGTGTGTGTGTGTGTGTGTAACTTTCAAACGAGAACTATTTTATCCGCAAGAACTGCGAGAACCACTTTTTTGACCATAGGATGATAAGATCAATGGTTATAAATGAATGTGGCAGTTTTGTAATTAAAATAGAAACAAATATAATTAAATAAATGAAGAAGGGTATTATAGGAACTCATTAAATATATTGAAAATAAATTAAAAAAAAAAAAAAACTCATTATAGAGAATCAGTTACAGTTCAAAACCACACACACATTCACACGTCTCTATCTCCTTTCTTCAACATTATACCGCCGCCGCCTCTCGGTTTCTTTATCACAAACTCGCTGAAAAATTTACCATTAACGAATATCATCACCATCATTCTTATCTCCTCACCAACTATAAATCCACCATCGAAACCCCATGTTTTGAGGGTTTTTTTTTTTTTTTTTTTTATTTAATTTTAATTTTTTTCCTCCTAGATCTGTATATATATTTCACCATTAACGAATATCATACTTGGTTTTTTTTAATAGATCTATGTATTTACTTTACAAATATGAGTTTTTATTACACTCTTGACATCGCCGTTGTTGCCGGAATTTGCGCCTCTGGTTAATTCACAGTGAGTGTATTCATTTTTACTATCTTTTTATATGCTAAAGATTGTGTTTTGATGATGGGTTTGTTATAATTTTAAGTAATTGATGTGGGTTTATGATGGGTTTGATTTTGTTTCGAAAAATCGATGACTGGTATTTGTAGATCCTTTAATGATCTACATCAAAAGTTGAATATACCCGAAATCTATATATTTCGAAAAGTCTTAATGGGATCTTGGAAAGTATTTTATAATATTAAAGCACTTGACATGTTTTTATTTATTATTTTTTTGTTTTATGCCATAAAAAAGGAATTAGGCATCTGGTTACAGATATGAAGTTGTATACTTTTTTTTGAACGGCAAATTAATAAAACTAGCAAGGCGCTAGAAAAAAAATTACAAAGAAATCAAGTGCGGGTTTTTAAGCCAAACATCTATAGGAAATTTCCTACTACTTCTACTATTGCACCAAAGAAAAGAAGAGGAGACAATATCATCAAAAAGTCTCGATCTAACCGGCTTGATATCTTCAAAAATAAAACGATTCCGAAATCCCCAAATGAACCACCAAGAGACATAGAAAACTCCTTCCAAAATGCTTTTAATATGAACCGTAAGTCTACTAGAAGTAAGTCTAATAGAAGTTGTATACTGTCTCGAATAATAATATGGTAGGTTGGTGCTCACATGTTTATTCAATGAATTCTTATTTCATTGAATTTTTGTTAGTTTAAATGTTTAAGTCTAATTGCTTATATGTGTTTAAAACAAAACTAAATAAGATTAAACATGATCCTGTTTTCGTGCAAGTATCATCTGAGGCTTAAGTGTTGGTCCATTTTTTTTCCTTCCATTGTTTAGCTAGTGGTTTGGTATTGGTTTAGGCCTATCTAAAGAAACTTAGGACATTTAAGTGGCTATCTTTTTGAAAGAACATTTTGGCTTTTCGTGCGTATTGACGTATAGTTACATTTTGGCTTTTTGTGCAAGTATGTTCTCGAAGGCGTGCGCATATGTTATAATGGTGCATATGTGTTTTTCAGCTAAAATCAATAAAAGTGCCGTGTATATATGTTTTAAGGTTAATATAAATTCAATGATAAATGGATGCATACATGTTCAAAACATATGTGTTTTAATTAGTTGGATCTAACTAATGAAAACATATATGTTTGAAAACATGTATGTTCAAAACATGTATGTTTAAACAATGATTGTTTATAAACAAAAGTAAAGTAAAGTAAAGTAACTCCCAATACCGTCTTTCACGGGTTATGGGTCCCAATACCGTCTTCCACGGTGTATGGGGGAGGTTGAGACGTAGACAACCATACCCCTACCTAAGGTAGAGAGGTTGCTTCCGGTTCTACTTAAAGTAGAAAAGGACCTCCGGCATATGCGTCATGCTAGTAGTTGTGGTTAATTTTCGTTTCTTATTTGTTGGTGGTTTAATTGTTTTCGTGCATGCTTGTTCCAGATTGATTGATGAAGATGATGATATCGCTTAAGACCAGGAAGTGGATGAACACGATTATACATGAAGATAATTTGCGACTTTTGAAGATATATGATTATTGCATGTGTTTTTGAACTTGTAATCAAGTGAAATGTAATATTTACGTATATTAATCTTGTTTTTCTTTTTATAATGATTTATGTTCTTTAATTTGTGTTTCAAACTTTCAAAAAAAAATAATTAGGTAAAAATATTGGTAGGTTGATAAAAAAAGTATTAGCTAAAAAAAAACATGTATATACTTTTGACTATTTGGAAAAAAAACATGTATGCACATTGACTATTTGGGGGGAAAAAACATGTATGCACCTTTACCTAAGTACGATTTTGGTGCGAATTTTACAGGTTTTTCAAGGGTTCCAAGCCCTTGATACCTTTCATGTGTAATTAAGATAAGTGTTCTTTTAATTCAATCAATATGTCTATGTGTTGGTTGTCTATATCTTGTTCTTGTCTTAATTCCATCATGCTAGGCTAGATCTATCTTGTGTTTGCTTGGATCTAATGAAACCTAGATGTTAATTATGTGTTGATTATTTGTTTATACTTGTCTTGGATGAATGATTTATATGTTAGGCTTAAGAAAACTGGCAGATCTCCAATTGGTAACATGCTTGAACGTCTTAAGAAACGTGAACCGACGCGCACTAGGTCTTTATTGGTTGTATTTAATGCATGAGCCACTGTTTAAAATCCCTATAGTTGTGCTGGGCATGGTGTAGGAGGAGATAAGAGCTCATAGAATTGGGGAGTTAAGTGTGCCACCCCATGAATGGTATTAAGGAATACGATTCGTCATCCATGCAATTATAACAAGTAATTAACGTGTAAAAGATGTCTAGGGAGTAGTGAAATCTAAGTAAACACACTTTCTTCACTTATTGCTCACAACTTTAGTATAATTTAGTTTATTTTCATTTCTAGTATTTTATTTTGATTGCATCTTTAGTATTGGGTTAGTTGATTAGCAACTAATTCCGCCCAAATCCTTCAAACCCGATATTTTTACTTGCTTTCTAAAAAATATAAAATACAAAAAATAATCATCCCTCACCTTTAGAACTAGTATTTAGGTTTTCTAATCCTAGCGACACTATTCCTAAGCTGAACAATCAATCCCCCGGTACTTGTCACTATACTATACTACAACGATCAGGTACACTGCCTGGTGGGGGTTGTAAGCTTCTCAGGATCCCTTGAGAGGTAAAGCCTGGTGCGATTCCCACGTATCAATAGTCGTTCAAAATCTCTCTTATTATCTAAACATTTTACATTTTAACCAAAACTGTTGTATTCAATGTTTAATTAATGTAATCCTCTTTCATGCTCAGAAGAATTTACGCTTGCTGCTTTTTGGAGTAGGAACTCCCTAGACTGAGGTACGCATGCTTTGTTGTTTTCCTTGACTTATGGTGTTCATATTTAATCTTTTTCTAATGGGTGTTACTCATAGTGCTTCCACCGTTAAAGTATGCCATTGCTATTTTCATTTACATTTTATAACATTCATAAGGAAATCTCCTGAATCTAATATAAATGGCAAAGAGAATGACTTTTGAGACATTGGTTAGACTCTTTAAATCTGGTATTAATCTCTTTGTAGTTATTGCACTTTTGGTGCTACAAAATGCACCACATGTACCCCGATTCTTTTGGAAACATGGATGAGGATGCATTTAGAGTCTTGACGATAGATCTTAACGATAGGACTGGAATCCGAGCTAATAGGAATAGAATAGCTTTGAGTTGATACATCATAACAACTGTTTCCTCGCACTTCAAAGTAAGTATGTAAAAAAATTGTTCCATTTGTATTTTATTTAGTTTAGTAGCATACTTGATTAAATGACTATTGTTGGTTTTACTCGATACTTTTGTTATTAAGCAACTGCTACTTGAACTATTTGATCAAATTTTGGAACGACACGTTACACACAGGCGAGTTAGCTTAATAAACATCAAGAGCAGCCGCCAACACCTTTTTCATTAGAAAATATTGGAGTCAAGATAACCAAATGCCTACGAAAAGGCAGTTTTTAAACAATGACGCGACGTTCACGAGGTTACACGATGTTAAGAATACAAGTGGTGAGCATGAGGTAAATATTATAAGTATATCATTTAAATTTTATGAGCTTTACAGAACGCATTATCACTAAATGTTATTACATTTATGCAGATTACGAAAAAGGAAAAGGAATCGATGAAGTCAACAATTATGGTTATGACTTTGCAACGGAGGGTCTGTATGATAGTCTCTTTTTACTTAGGCGGGATGAATCATTTACACCAGTTAACATTGCCACCTTAGAAAATCAGGGTTTGTATGTAAACTTTTAAACCATAAGAGAAGAAACTGGTGTGAGAGCAAAGACGCATAAAAGAGATTTTATTATGGACGAAGAAACAACCATCATTTCATTTTTTTTCTTTTTCTTTTTCTTTTTCTTTTTAACTTTTTATATCAATAATGTTGCAATTTTTTTTCTTTTTCTTTTTCTTTTTCTTTTTCTTTTTAACTTTTTATATCAATAATGTTGCAATTATAGCAGAAGACAATGTATAAGGAAAAGTGTGAACGATGACAGACAAATGGAAAATGGTTCACTAGATTTTGCAACACATGAAGGTAAACACAAAAAAATATCCTTATGGCAACACCTGATGCGGATGTCCTTGGTACAACATGATAATGTGATCTAAGGTAAACATCGATGATCGATCTTCTCACCTGCTTGTGCTTTCTATTTAGTTGTTATACCATATATTGTATGTCCTAAAGCACTGCTATGAAAAAAAAGGACTGGAAGCCAGGTGAACCAAGAGTTGTGCTGAGGTGTTTGTGATGGAAAATGGGTATTACTGCCAACCTCGAGGTCCTTTTGAACCAAGAGCTGCGCTGAGGTGTTCTTAGATTAAATTGTGTACTTATTCTATATAGAGTTGTGATTTCGTTGAGTTTGATTGTTAGTGTAAACTAATTTTTTCTAATGAAAGTTGAGACTCACATCTGAATAAAAACATCTCATATTTTATATGTTGGATATTGGGATTCTTTGTAAGCTGAGGACATCATAATGAAATAGTTTTTACTTGGATACTTGGATTATTTGTTGTGAACATTATATTAAGTTTAACGATTATGACTTACAGAAACTTATTTTTATTGTGAATGTTATATTAAGTATAACGATATCTTAAAGTCTATGTTAATAGTTTTATCTTGAAGAATTCTTGAAGCTATCCGCCCATCGGGCTGGCCTGCAGCTAGTATGTATATATATATATATATATATATATATATATATATATATATATATATATATATATATATATATATATATATATATATATATAAATCCACTATTTATTTTCCAATATAGAAGAAAAATCTTAAGAAACATGAACCGACGCGCACTAGGTCTTTATTGGTTGTATTTAATGCATGAGCCACTGTTTAAAATCCCTATAGTTGTGCTGGGCATGGTGTAGGAGGAGATAAGAGCTCATAGAATTGGGGAATTAAGTGTGCCACCCCATGAATGGTATTAAGGAATACGATCCATCATTCATGCAATTATAACAAGTAATTAACGTGTAAAAGATGTCTAGGGAGTAGTGAAATCTAAGTAAACACACTTTCTCCACTTATTGCTCACAACTTTAGTATAATTTAGTTTATTTTCATTTCTAGTATTTTATTTTGATTGCATCTTTAGTATTGGGTTAGTTGATTAGCAACTAATTCTGCCCAAATCCTTCAAACCCGAGATTTTTACTTGCTTTCTAAAAAATATAAAATACAAAAAATAATCATCCCTCACCTTTAGAACTAGTATTTAGGTTTTCTAATCCTAGCGACACTATTCCTAAGCTGAACGATCAATCCCCCGGTACTTGTCACTATACTATACTACAACGATCAGGTACACTGCCTGGTGGGGGTTGTAAGCTTCTCAGGATCCCTTGAGAGGTAAAGCCTGGTGCGATTCCCACGTATCAAGTTTTTGGCGCCGCAGCCCGGGGAATAGTTATTGTCTAGGTTAGAATTTCTTTTTATTAGGTCTACTTGCTAGATTCCTTTCTAGTAAGATTTTATTTTTATTTTTTAGGTTCTCTTTAGTCTATCTTTTTCTTTGTGCCTTTGTTAGTAAATTAAATTCATTGACTGTTCCGTTGAGCATTATGGGAAACGCGAATCCACCCATTTCCCCTAGAGAAGTGGCTTTGTTACGTGAACTAATTGAGAGTGAGATTAGGGAACTTAGAGAGCTTAATAGTTTGATTAAGGTTGAGCTCGAACATGCATTTAGTGACCTAGCGACCGCCTTGTATTCAAATGAGGACTGATTGGCTCAGAACCGTCTACTTAAATTAGTCAACCTCTTGTGAAAGGTCAACAACTAAAGTCAAACAGTCTAGAAACCAAATACAATAATCCAGAGGAGTTTAGTGTCCCCGGGTCGTTATGTCCCTTGGAAGTGTGATATCCTGAATAGAACGGATCTGTGATCGGGATTTATTGAACAAGAAAGGGTATGTGATATGTGATTACCCTAAGGATAAAATAAAATAACCCAAATAGGCTATATAAACAAAACCTTGAAATAAGAAAACGTAAAAACGTAAAAGAAATTAAAAACGTACGTTTAGTTAAAATAAACGTAAACGTACCAAATAAAAAGTGAAATTAAATAAATAAAAAGGCTATAAAGATAAAAATTAAACTTTTACAAACCTAAGGACTTAAGAAAATTATTAGAAAAAGAAAAATATTTTTTAAACTTTTTAATTAATTATTATTAATTAATAACTATTATTAACTATTTAATAACTTAAATAATAAGAAAATACAAAATAAGTCTAGAAAAATAAAATTAAAACTTAGAAAAATCTAAAATCTTATAAAACTTATTTTAAAACTAAAAATATATTTATTATACTATTTATCTAATTATAATTAATTATTAACTATTTAATTATTTATTAACTAATTAAACTTAATTAAACTAATTAAATTATAAATACTATAATATGAACAGTAAAAATTCTAGAAAAATTCCTAAAAATGTTATAACTTATATAAAAGCTATAAAAATTATAAAAACTATATTTTACTTAATAAAATATAATTATGCTATTTAATTACTTAATATTAATTAATTATTAATTAAACTAAAATTAAATCTAAAAACCACTAGATGACAAAATTAAAATCTGGAAAAATTTACAAAACTACTATAATATAAAAGATATTTAATAAAAATATAAAAATACAGAAGTGCTTATAAATAAGCTAAAAAGAAAAATAAATAGATAGTTTCTATTAAATAGAAGCTATCACTATAATTAAATTTGGTTTTTTTTCTGGTTTTTCTTTTACAAAACTACTAAAATACTAAAAATAACAAACTTTTATGAAAACAAATAAAATGGAAACCAAAAATAAGCACTAAGAGTGCTTATTACAAAAACAGTTGACCAAAGTTTGACTTATAAGCAAATAAGCTCAAATGAGCTAATGTGGGGTCCACCTTAGTAAATTCTGGTCCACCTAAGTTAGTAGAACTAGTTTGAGCAAGATTTGATCAAATAAGCCCACTAGATAAGCTGAAAAACCACAATAAGCTGTTGGCTTATTTGGTTCTGGGTCAGAATTGGGACAAACTTAGGGTCCAAATTAAGGTGGGGTCCACTGAGTACCAGGTCAAACAAAGGGTCAATGGTGAATCCCTGGTAGGAGGGGGGTTGTAAAAACCTAAGTATAACTAATGGGGCCCACTGAGTAGACCACAAAACACCACCAAAGTGGTGGGTGTGACTGGGTCTGCTGTGCACAGGGTAAACAGCTTGCCCTGCAAGCTGCTTTGGGGGCTTGTGGAGCTCAGGTAAAAGATCACAAAAATGTTAAAATTGTGGGAATCAAGAGTTGAGGTTGTAGTCTAATACCACAACAATTTACAGAACCTAAAACCTAATACAAAAATTTAGAAAAATCCCACAAGTTTTATGAAAATCTGAAATCTCAACTTTTGACTTTTTAGCTAAACTTGCACAGTTGACTTTTATGAGATTTGAGCTTGATTTACTGATTTGTTATGAAGTATTTAACTATAAAGAAGCAAAATCAAGTAAGCTTAAACACTTTTGCAAAGATTTGAGTGATTGTGATGTCCACAAACCTACACAGTTAACTGTGTAGGTATACTCTTGATGATTTTGACTTTCTATAAAAAGACTTGCTGATTTTAAACTATACCTAACATATTTATACCTATTATGACTTATTAAAACAGAAACTAACCACAAACACACCCTGGAACTCAGGGTAACACTTTATCCCAAACACCCCTTCTAGTAATCCGATTTGATTTTTAAGAGCAAAGAAAAAGGTTTAAGTCTATGCTACTGATTTGGATGTGTTCAATAAGCTAATTGCAACTTATTGGAGCTGAGCTTAAAGTAGAATACACTAGATTACCCACTAAGACACTATGACAGTTGAAACAACAATTAACACAACTATAAGATTTGATTAACAAGCTACCAATACAAGCACAAATGGAACTTAACTAACACCAATTGAACACAAATTACTTAATAGCAATAAAGATGAACAATAATAAGCTTATGCTACAGTAAAAATGAAAAAGAGATATGAGAAGTAAGCTCACAATTGGATCCTGTGAACTTAGAACCAAGAACCAAGGTATGAAACCTTTCCTATAACCTCCCTTGAGGCTCTAAACCAAAATCCACCCACAAGCTACTCTTCTTTCTTTCTTCTTCTTCTTTGATCACTTTTTTTTATTTATTTTAAATTTTTCTAGATTTCTTTTTGTAATTTTTTTTTTCTTTTATGGATTATAACTTTTAAGGTTACTAATAAGCTTTTTGGCTTTTGTCAAGAGCTTATAAGCTTATTGAAGGTCCTCTAATTGGTTATAACAGACAAGATAAATAAAATGACAATAAAGTAAATTGCAAATATTTAAATGACAAGTAATTAAAGATTTATGAAACTAATGACTGTAAATAGCAAGTAATTTAACTTTGTCAAAGTTATATTACAATACTGAAAGCATTTAAATGACAAGAAAGAAAGATAAACAGTAAAGTGATCACAAAATGGTTTTCTATGATAAGTTCTTCACTTCTGCTTCTTTTCTTGATATAGATGACCCAAAATCTTCCCACTAGCTTCCTTGTACTATCCCACTTCTTTCCTGACCATTGGATTGGTTAAACTCATCCAAGCCGTTTAAACCAAAATTGGCGCCAAAATGAACCACGTGGTACTGAGGCAGTTTGAGACTAATTAAGACTTCTTGGGAGGTAGCATGAGGTGGGGGGACATGTTTGGTGAAGTTTTGGACTAAGTTGAGATGATTTTGATCAAAACTGTGGGTACTAGTGGTATTGAGGTGAGAATGGTGTGTGAATGTATTAATTGTGGCATGGTTCTGATGACAGAGGAGTGGATAGAGTGGGTAGGATTAGGGGTGAGCTGGAGGGTTGAGGTGGATAGGTCAAGTGGGTTTTTACAGGTGGAGGGGGGAGGTGAGGTGGAAGACGAAGAGGGAAATACGGGGGTGAGATTGGGTCTGTTTTTATTATTAAGGGGAATGGGCCGGGTTTTGTATTTTGGGCCCAAGTGGAGGACTGTATTTAGTTTAGTGTTTGGATTGGGTTGGTTTTTGTTTTGGGGTTTATAATAACAATAAGGGTCCGGTTTGGTATTTAGTAAACACAAGGACCAAATTTGCAAATATCCGAAAGTGTAGGGACCTGATGTGTAACTTTCCCAAAGTAGTTTTAGGGACCACTCTTGTCATACTTGAATAACCCAAGGACCTAAGATAATAATTTTCCATATTTAAATGCCCAGGGACCTTTTCTGTCAATATCTCAAACTCCAGGGACCTTTATTGTAATTTTCTGATTCTTGAAGGGTTAAACCTGTAAATATCAAATGTTAACACAAAGGACCAAATTTGTCAATTTAGAATAGTATAAGGTTTATTTTGAATATTTTCTTATTTTTAAACCTTAGGGACTAATTTTGACACTTTTCCAAAGTTGAGGGACCATAGTTGTAATTTTGTGATTTTTAACTTCAAAGGATTTTTCCTAACAACTTATGAATCCCAAGGACCTTTTATGACATTTTTACAAGTTTTAAATGACCAGGGACTAGTTTTGTCAATTTATGAAAGTTCAGGGACTGAAACTGTAAATTATGTAAACTTTGTTGTTTTTCATCAGTTTTCATCCCTTTTGCACTTGTAACACTTAAAAACACAATTTGGTGATATTTCATGTATTATAAAGCATATCTGTATGTTTTCAGATGTTTTGTAGCTTAAATGTGACAGAAATGATGAGTATTTTAGACACTCATCAATCCCCCACACTAAGCTATTGCTAGTCCCTAGCAATATTTTATGAAGATTTAATGGATTTTATCTCTTTACCAAAAGCCATCACTTCTGGAGTAGCCAGGTGTAAGAACTGTGGCACACCTGATAACCGTGTGATTTTGAGCAAACCACCAGCTGTCAACGGATTTGATTTGTCTTTACCAAAAGCCGTTTGCTTCTGGACTAGCCAACTCTTGATGGAATAGTCAACATCTTGGTGAGCTGATTACCAATTATGGTTTTTCCACTGCCTTTACCACAAGCCATAATCTTGCGGGCTAGCCAACTCATTCGCTTTAAGGGATATGGGGAGTTGATGAACCATACAATTTTGAGCAAATTGCAAGCTATAAACGGATTTGAGTTATCTTTACCAAGAGCCGTTTGCTCCTGGATTAGCCAATCCTGTTGTGGGTTAGACATGGAGGATTGATACCATTTATTGCGTTCTAAGTGAGAAAAAATTTTAAAATTTTTGGCTAAATTGGGGTTCCTGATGGAACATGTGTTTGAATTCGTGAGAATCCCCCCCACACTTAGAACTGAATATTGCCCTCAATATTCAAAGTACCGGGTGTTAAACCGAACTTAGAACGTAAAAGGGAAAATACTCTTAGCCTTTATTTAAAGTGTATATACATACAAATATTTTTTTAGATAAAACTTCTTAAATAGAAGCTATCACTATAATTACATTTTTTTTTTTTTTTTTTTTTTTTTTTTTTTTTTTTTTTTTTTTTAGAAGATATTTACATATATACAACATGTGAGGCATCTCCCCCACACTTGGGTGTTACACACGGGTGACAAGCCCATGTTTTTGCTAATGTTTTTGATTCCCGAGTCACTAGCCGGACTCGCCCCTTAATTTGATTATTTCCTCCCGAGCTGTCAGGTTTACCACGCAAGCTAACCGCTTGTGAACGGTTAACTGTAATAAAGATCTCCTGAACAGACCGATAGGAAAAGCAAGATTTGATCAAATAAGCCCACTTTCATAAAATGTTTGTATAAACATTGAAGTACATGAAAGTTCCACACCAAAAGAGATATATCTGGTATTTAAACCAATGTTATATGGAAAATCCCAGGGTCAAAAGTAACATCCTCACTCCTGGTTGAGTGAAGGGAAGGAGAAATCACCGGGTAGGTGAAGGGTAGAAGGGAGATCAAAACAGCAGTAATAACAAGAACTTCCTCCTCAAGAAGTTGAAATTTAATTGAAGGAGGCAAGGTCTTATGCTTGATCTCAGGAATTTTATCAGTTTCTTCAACTGATTTGGATTCCTCTTTATGAAGTGGTTTGGGTGGGTGGGTGGGATAATTTTCTGGGTATAAAAGTTGTTCAAGAAGAAGACTGACATCTTCCTCTTGATCACTCTTGGTATCATCAATACCAGGCATAAATGTGTCTAAATCGAGATAAACATCGATTTCATCCAGAATAGAATCAGTACTCTCATTATGAAGTTCTTCTAGAAGAGGAGGGGAAATTGGATCATTATGTATGAATTCCTCAAGGAGAAGAATATCTCCCTCCTCATCACTCTCAGTATCATCATCATTATCCCAAATGGGATAATTTTCCTCAACCTGAGTGAGATAAGTTGAAGAGTCTAGCGGAGGAGGGGGAATTGGATCATTATTTAACAATTCTTCAAAGAGAAGAATCTCTCCCTCCTGATCACTCTCAGTCTCATCTTCATCCCAAATAGGACCACTTTCCTCATCCAGAGTGAGAGAAGTTGAAGATTCGGCTAAGATAGTAGTAGAAGATGGAGTGGGATTACCACTCACAGAATTATGAAAATAATCAAGATTTTCTTGAGAATACTCCTTTGAAGAAAAATCAATGACATCGATTTGGTTAACCGATTCAGAGTTAAAGTTTGAGGAGTACCTAGAATTTTGATCTTGATCAAAGGTAACAGCTTCCTTACCAACACGTAAGGTGATCTCATGCTCTAAAACATCAATAAGAGCATGGCCGGTTCTAAGGAATCCTCTTCCAAGAATGAGAGGAACCTTTTGATCGGCATCAAAATCAACGACCACAAAGTCTGCTGGAAAATGGAACCTCCCTACTTTCACAAATACGTCCTCAGCGATGCCGAGGGGCATAGATATGGTACGATCTGCAAGCTCGAGAGTCATGCAGGTAGGGGAGAGTTCAGGAAGAGACAGTTTCTTCCACACTGAATGAGGCATCAGATTGATGCTAGCACCGAGATCGGCCAAGGCATAGCAATCAATCATTCCTGGGAATACACATGGTATTAGGAATTTCCCAGGATCTCCAAGCTTTACCGGAAGCTTTTTTAAGATAACTGCAGAGCAGTTTTCGCTTACTGGAGTTTTTGCCATCTCAAACAGCTTTTCCTTGTTGTTTAGCAGTTGTTTGATAGTCGCTGCAAACTTAGGCATTAGAATGAGAGAATCCGCGAAACTAATGTCAAAATGTAATTCTTTAAAGATTTGAAAGAATTTATCTATTTGTTGACTATTCTTTTCACGGGTCCTATCCTCATTCATACGTGATGGGTACGGAAGAGAAGGTTTGGATTTAGGAGCAGTATCCTCAGGAGTCTCTACAGATTCAAAGACAACTCCTGGTTTGGGTCTCTTTTTAGGGAGGACCGGAGGAGAGACTGGTGTCGTACTTTGTGAACTTGGAATTTGCACTTTGTCTGTTGTATCCTCCGCCTCTTTTTCCACATCATACAATGGAGGAGGGATAGGCATTGAGGGTGCATCATAAGCAGCACCACTACGAGTGGTGATAGCTTTGATGACATCGGAATCATCCTCCTCATCATCACTGTCGTCTAGTACACTCCTACGGGAAGAATTTAGCATATGAGAATAAGTCACAGCTGCCCTTTGGTCATAAAGATT
>JARVZY010009972.1:0-27105 GCA_030686995.1 Artemisia argyi | reverse complement strand
AGTCCCTCAGCTCATCTTTAAAATTCTGTGTCCAGCTTATTTTTAGGATTTTTATTGTAGCTTGTGCAAGTGCTTCTTTAAGCTTGCAGGGCAAGTACTTGTCCTGTTCACAGGAAAGTGACCAATTTCAATAGACCATAGATTGGTCAATAGTCGGCCCCATAGTGTGATTATTGTCTTTTTGGAAAGCCAATCAGCTGATCTTTGTAGTTCATAGCTTATTTTGCACTTTCTAGCTTATCTAATAGGGCTGCAAGTAGCTTTTAGTTTGTCCCATTTGACTGTGTACACTGGGTGGTCAGTTTTTTCATTGGTTTTAAGCCAAAGTTCATAAGCTGTTATCTGGCTTATCTGTGAACCCCAGTACACAACCTTGGGCTTTTTAGGGAGCTTACAAGTTCAGCTTGTTGGATTACTGCTTATTTTGGACTCTAGCCATTTTGCACTTAGCTTATTTGACTGTTACTAGTGACATGTCTCAAAACATACACTGAGTGACTTAGAGTTTGCCGACAGGTTCCAAGCACCACACACTGATTATTTGTGTCGTTTGCCTTGTTTGAAGTTGTTTATCATATGTTTTTGCTCATTTGCTCATTTCATAGCTTTTTCAAAAGTACATAACTCCTAATAAGCTATTAAGTCAACTGTTAAGCACAAGAGTGTGCACATAGCTTATTAATAAGTTATTATGGTCTAGATCTTATTCCGTTAGATTATCTTGTAGGTTTTAAGTTAAGGTAGGTACAACTCATGTACTTACAGCATATTCAGCTTATTGTAGATTGTTTGTATCTTAATGCCTTTCATAAATCCATTTTGGCTTACCAAAAGCATCTGTAAAGCTAAAAAGCTCATAGAGAGCTTATTTTTTACGTTTGAAAAAACTGTTTAAACAAAAGTTACTTATAATTAGTAATAAAAATGTTTTGTAAAAAGAAAATGAAATAAATTAAAATAAATGGAAAAATTGCAAAAAGTGGGGTTCGAACCTGCGACCTCAAGCATACATGCACAATACCACAACCCCCTTCCAATTGCTCTGGGGCACCAGTTCCGTTTGTTATTGCATAATCTATATACTTAATATAGTCCTTGTTCCTTTTAGCTTATTTTTGCAATTTAGCTTATTTAAATGCTTATCCGTACCATTTTCCCCCTCCTCATATTTTTCCTTGGTTCCTTTTAACTTGTAGCATTCCTAGTAATTTTCCCATAATTTTTACTCTTCAATAGGTAATTTTTAGAGTTAATTTTAATTAAATTAGTTTAAATTAAAAAGCAAAAAATATATTAGTTTTACTGTTTAATTTTTATGCCAAATAATTTTTTATAATTTTTTTACCTTTTATAAGTTTTCAAGCTTATGGAAAAATTACTTTTGCAATTTTTACTTTTAATTTCTAATTTTTATATTTAAATTATTAAGAAATAATTAGGCAATTCATTAAGAAATACCTTAAAAATAAATTGTAAAAGTATTTCTAATTTTAATATCCAAATCCACATCATTCCACCATCCAAAATTGCCAACACGAGTCACCATCATCATCAAGACCAGGTAATACCTCATAATTGAAACCCTAATCGTTTTTGCTAAATTTTTATGAAACAACATATGTGGTTAATTGATTTAGGATCCGTTTATTTTTGTTGAAATTGTATGTGGTTTTCTGTGGTTAATTGAATTAGGTTTAAGATGGATACGAGTTGGATGTCTTTACCTAGATTTACCATTGAATATAAAAAAGGTCTTCACGACTTTCTTGATCATATATTCTATAATGAGGGTAAAAATGGACAGATTTCATGTCCATGTATTGATTGTGGTAATCAGATATGGGTAAATCGGACGGAAGCTACAACACATCTGGTATGTGTAGGGTTTATGAAAGGTTATACAATTCCACCTTTCAGTTCCAAATCAAGTGATGCTCCAATGTTGGATGCAGAAGATGACATGCAAGGGTTGCTGAATGATGCCTTCCATCGGTTTGGTGATGAAATAGTAACCGATGACATGGGAACACAAACTGAAAATATGAGTATGCCAAACATAAAGGCGAAAAAATTTTATAAAGTGTTGGGAGAGGCAAAGAAACCACTATATCCTGGGTGTAAGTAATCAGTTCTTTCTTTTATCATTAGACTATTTCATGGTAAGTGTGTTGGGAAATGTAGTGATAATGGTTTTAGCAAGATGCTAGATACAATGAGGGAAGCCTTCCCCAATGCTTCTATACCAAACTCATTGTATGAACTAAGGAAGATAATTCGAGAGTTGGGACTTAGTTATGATAAAATTGATGCATGTCCTAATGATTGTATGCTGTACTGGAAAGAAAACATTAATAAAACAGAATGTGATATATGCCATACGTCAAGGTATAAAGCAAGTGAAGATGATTGTGTAGATGAGTCCACCACGAGTGATACACGTAAGAAGATTGGAGCAAAGGTGTTGCGTCATTTTCCGCTCATACCACGATTGCAAATGTTATTTATGTCAGCTAAAACAGCCGCCTCCATGAGATGGCATGAAGAGAGTCGCACGAAAGATGGTTACTTGAGACATCCTGCAGATTCCCCGGCATGGAAAGCATTTGATTTTAAATATGATAAGTTTGCCAAAGAATCTCGTAATGTCAGGCTTGGTTTAGCGAGTGATGGGTTTAACCCTTTTGGAACAATGAGTGTTTCTCATAGTACATGGCCTGTTGTTTTGACGCCATATAATCTACCTCCTTGGATGTGCATGCAGAAACCTTATTTCTTTCTAACGTTACTTATACCTGGCCCATCTGCTCCTGGGAATAATATAGATGTCTATATGCAACCTTTAGTTGCTGAGCTACAGGAGTTGTGGGATCGTAAAGGAGTAGACACTTATGATGCATCAACAAAAAGTAACTTTCGGATGCGTGCTTGTTTGTTATGGACGATCAGTGACTTTCCTGCTTATGCAAATTTATCTGGATGGAGCACCAAAGGTAAACTTGCATGTCCTAACTGCCATAAACATACAAAATCAACACGCCTGACTCATGGCAAAAAACAATGTTTTATGGGACATCGTCGATATTTGCCTACTGAACATGCTTTTAGAAGAGATACAGACTCTTTTGATGGCACAGAAGAACTAGACAGGCAACCGCGTGGCTTAAGAGGACAAGAAGTACTTGATGAGTTAGATGGTTTTGAAGTTAAATTTGGAAAACTTGTGAAGAGCAACCCAAATTTACCTTTTAATTGGAAGAAGAAAAGTATTTTTTTTGAGTTACCGTACTGGAAAGATAACTTGCTACGCCATAATCTAGATGTAATGCATATTGAGAAGAATGTTTGTGACAGTGTCCTTGGAACGCTAATGAATCTAGATGGGAAGACCAAGGATCATATAAAAGCACGTCTAGATTTACAAGAAATGGGCATTAGACCTGAACTTCATCCTATAGTTCAAGATAACAACAAAGTTTACTTGCCACCTGCTTGTTACTCAATGGATAAAAAAGAGAAAGATATTTTTTGTCGGGTGCTTAAGAAGGTGAAAGTTCCAGATGGTTATGCAGCTAATATCTCAAGATGCGTAGAGTTAAAACCTCCAAAACTGTTTGGACTTAAAAGTCATGATTGCCATATTTTGATGCAGCAGTTGCTTCCCATTGCCTTGCGAAATGTGTTGCCTAAGCACGTGCGGTATACTGTGATGAAGCTATGTCGTTACTATAAACAATTATGCGCAAAGGTTCTTAATCCAAATGATTTGGTTCAAATGGAAACCGAGATTGGAAAAATACTTTGTGATTTAGAAAGGATTTTTCCGCCATCATTCTTTGATGTCATGGTTCATCTTTCGGTTCATCTTGCTTCAGAGGCCAGATTAGGAGGGACAGTACATTACCGTTGGATGTATCCAATCGAGAGGTGCACATTACTATTTTAGTAAATACCTTTATTAACAAATATAATTGAATCTAAAATTATTTGTTTTGATATATCAGGTATTTAGCTACATTAAAATCTTACGTGCGAAACAGGAATAACCCGGAGGGTTCCATTGCAGAAGGATATCTAGCTGAAGAGTGTGTGTCGTTCTGTTCATTGTACTTATCCAGTGATGTTGAGACCGTACATAATAAGACAAGTCGAAATAATGATGACGATGGTTATGAGGATGTTTTACCTATCTTTTCTATGCCGGGTCGACCGATTGGTGCTAGTAAGGTAGAAATGATGGAACTTGACGTTTTGGCTAAAGCACATTCATATGTGTTGTTCAATTGTAGTGAAGTTGATGAATTTCGAACGTAAGTAATTATATTAGTTGTGCGTTTCATAAATTATATTATACAATGAATAGTTGTCGTTGTTATCTTCATTATCATCTGTTAACACTGCAGTGAACATCTGGCGTTGGTTCATCATCAAAATCGGAGAAAACGTAAGCGTGACATTCAACGTTTACATAGTGAGACTTTTGAATCGTGGTTTCAAGATCATGTAAGGCATATACACAGGTTTATTACTTTTGCAAAGTAATTATAATGACATAGCATTTTCGACCTACTAATAACAAAACAATTAACACATCTTGCCTTATTTCAGGTTGAGGAGCTACATGCTAGAGGGGATCACAGAATCACAGAAAGTCTAAGGTGCTTGGCAAGTGGTCCATCTGAGTATGTGAAAAAATATAAGGGATTTATCATAAATGGTTTCCGATTTCACACAAAAGATGTAGAACATAATAGGAAAACACAGAATAGTGGGGTTAATCTTCAGGCCATGACAAACAGTTACTCGAGTGCTACAGATAACAATCCTATCGCGGGTGATGTAACTTACTACGGGGTTTTGAATGATATAATTGAGTTGGAGTATGGTATTGACAAGAAAGTTGTTTTGTTCGATTGTGATTGGATTTCAAATGGTTCAAGGAAAAAAGAAGATGACAACGGGTTTACTCTATTGAATTTTGAAGGATTGAAGGCTCATAACGAGCCTTTTATACTAGCTTCTCAAGCACATCAAGTATTTTACGTTGCAGATGGTGTTGACAAAGGATGGCAAGTTGTGATCAAGACAGCGCCCAGACATGTTTATGACATGGATGAACAAACAAGTCTTGATGACGTCGAAACACATTTGCAGGGTGACTTATTTATGTGTCCTCAACATGACGAAACAATGGATATTGAATTGGTTAGAGGTGGTTTCGATGGAACCGTTGTGGACAACAATGACTTACTTATTGCCGATGAAGAAGATCCAGTTGAAGAAGCTTAATGATTTCAATTAGCAAAATAGTAATAGTCCCTGTTTTTATGTAAAATTAGTTGTTAAGAATCAATTACAATCCTCATTACTGTTTGTATTACTCTTTCTTATACATTTCTTATTTATATTTAGGTAATTTTAACTTTTTAGCTTCTTGTTATTTATATTTTCACTTTGAGATCTCAAAACAACCCTGCTTAAGGGGCGTTTGGACAAATGGGTCAAACGGGTCAATATGGCTTTATCACTGTTTGGCTCAAATGCCCATATTAAGAGCTTAATTTCTGCTTATTGACTGTTGTTTCTCTTCTGTTTTTTGTTTCCTTTAGTAGCTTGTACTACTGACTACAGAATTCTGAGCTTAATTGGGATTCTAGATCTTATCTTGTTGCTTTAATTTGGTCTGCTAATCACAACATTATGACTGAGATGCCCTGCACTCAGTCATTTTTGTTTTTTAATCAAGCCTAGTTTATTTTGTGACTGCAATTCTGGATTAGTATATTACAGCAATAATGCACCAAATTAACCATTATCATTGATAGATAAGGACACTACAAAGACAGCTAACCCATACATAACTTCCAAAAGATTGATACATATAACAATACAAAGACAGATAACACATTATCCTCATGGTTTTTTGACTCCAAATGTCTTCTTTTTTATTGCATCCCAAGTAACATTGTTAGCAAGACCTAACACTTGTATCCTTTTACCAGAAACTTGTTCAACTTGTTCAACATTTTTGCCGTTTGACTTCTTGCCTTTTGACTTTTTGGCTTCTGACTTTGTTAATCCTTTGAATTTCCAATTAGGTGGAAAGTAACCAGCCCAAGATGAATTTGAGCTTAACTCATCTTCACAGCTTGACATAGGTTATGATTTTGAGCTTCAAATGCTTATCACTTCTGCAACAAAATAATACTCATTTAAATCTTGAAATGCTAGGAACAGGCATCCTAGTCTATATTCTAATACAAGCAGTAGTAACAGAGTATGACTATCATAACATGCTATTAACTACTCACTCTCTGCAACTTCAATTCCCATTTACCTTCAACTTTTTTGATAACAACTGTAAATGCATCCATTACTATCTCAGCAAACATCAACAACTGCAAATGCATCCACACATATATATATCCCATAACAAGCATTTCATTAACCAAAAGTTCATTACATCAAACCTACATAACAAGCATTTCATTACATAATTTTTGACAACATAACTGCAATAACCAAACACAAAACAACAACTATTTTCTTCAAAAAAACAACACTAGACTTGCATTCTTTCAACTCCAATTGCAGCAGAAACATTTCCTTCTCCATACTTGATTTTTGAAACTCAATCTCCCTTTCAAAATCTCTTATTTTTCCATACTTGTCTTCTTTCAAACGTTTTTCCTTTTGAATCAAATTAAAAACCTCTTGTTTGTAATAGTCATTAGGCAACTCAGGATCTAGCCAGTAAAATGTCTTACATTTTGAACCCTATATGGTACAAACAACAAAGATCACTAATAGCAACGCATCCAAGAAAACGCATTATAATACTCAACGCATCCAAGAAAACTTACATTATAATACTCAACGCATCCAAGAAAACGCCTTAAAGGGAAATCAATTGTCCGCGAAGTCCGCCTAATTACTGGTTGATCATGTTCACAATGTGTTGGTGGTGGTGGCCGATTAGTTCTATTTGAGGAGGAAGACATTGTATGGTTGTATTTATTTAGGGTTTATATAATTGGGGAAAAATAATGGGGGAAGTATTATTATAATAAGGATGTAGTGGAAACTAATGTTTAAATAAAACTTTTGTGAATAAGCGTTTCATAAAACTGATCTTTTACGACTCAAATATCTAGTGTCCTATTATGGTGTATCAAGTTTTGATACCAAGTATGAAAGTGTCATACTAACTAATGTTTAAAAAAACTTTTATAAAAAAGCGTTCTTAAAAACTGATGTTTTATGACTCAAAAAAAGAAGTGTTTTATTATGGTGTAGGATAATAAAACCACAACAAATAAGCGTACTATAAATGTTAATGTTAAAACACATAGGTGTCAAGGGTCCTGTTAATTTTTTTTCAAATAAAACTTTTGCAATTAAGCGTTCTATAAAACTGAATAAGCGTTATAAAAAGCGGATGTTTTACGACTCTAAAAATATGTGCCATCTTGTGGTGTATCATAAACAAACCATTATGAATAACCGTTCTATAAAGGTTAACGTTATAAGACGCTTGCGAATAATCTTTTTAAAAAATTAATGTTTTATGACTTATATATCAAGCGTCCTATTATGGTGTATTGTAATAAAACCATAATTAATATGCATCCTTTAAGGGTCCTACTAAGTTTTGTTATAATAAGACTTTTTCAAATAATCGTTTTAAAAAAATGATGTTATAAAACCATTGTACAAAAGCGTCCTATAAAGGTTAACGTTATAATACCCACGTGTCAAAGGTCCTATTAAATTTTGGTATAATAAAACTTTTTGTGAATAAGCGTTTTAACTAACTGATGTCTTACGACTCGAAACTCAAGTGTCCTATTATGGTTTATTATAATACAACCATAATAAATAAACGTCTTATAAAGGTAATTTATTAGGATCCATATTTTAAGTGTCCTATTAAGTTATATGATAATAGGACCCCAAATCATCGACCATCCTATTATATACCTTTTTAGGACATCGCCTAAGTAGCAAATATTTAATAAGGACCCTAAACGCTCATATGTCCTATTAAACAGTTTTTTAGGACTCCATTAGCATACCGTCCCACACAAAGGGTCCTAAAAAGCCACTTTTGTTGTAGTGTAAATAATACGTATATATTTTTTTTATACCTATCAATATGTATAGAAATGAGATTATTGTTTAATTTCCAAGTTGTGGGCCACCATGTCAAACAAACACACAAATTTTCATTTCTATCATTCAATTCCTATGATACCCTCCAACGAAACGGACCCTAAATCTATTTTCGAAATATACGGTTATAGTTTAGTTCCATAATTTTTTCTAAAATTATAGTCTTAATATAAATGTTCATTCATTTAAAAAGTTTTGTTGTGTTTTGTAACACGTATGCAAGACCAAATAATTGTGTGAAAGTAACTTCTTGTATTAAACACTGTAGTTATTTTGAATTTGTGTAACCATACTTACCTCGGTACTCAAAGCTACAGAGATAGTAGTACTTTAGTTATGATGATTATAGAGTGACTGAGAGTTTTAAGAGACTCTTCAACCGCCAAAAGAAGCATTCAAAAACATTCAAATATCTTAAAAGCCAATGATACTATTATAAGAAAAATAAATAAACCAGCTAACAAGTTAACAAGAAGCTAAGGGCCTGAATCAAAGCATAAATGTGAGTCTCATGACTATGGTAATGGGTCAAAGTCAAATGTAGATAATTTGGTATCCTAAACAAACTGATGGCCATAATTTTGTTCTTTTTCATTGATGCATGGGAATTGCACCAGGCTTTACCTCTCGAGGGATCTCGAGAAGCTTACAACCCCCACCAGGCAGTGTACCTGATCGATGTAGTATAGTATAGTGACAAGTACCGGGGGATTGATCGTTCAGCTAGGAATAGTGTCGCTAGGATTAGAAAACCTAAAGATTAAGTCTAGAGATGAGGGATGATTCTTTTTGTATTTTTATATTTTTTAGAAAGAAAATTAAAAATCTCGGGTTTGAAGGATTTGGGCGGAATTAGTTGCTAGTCAACTAACCCAATACTAAAGATGCAATCAAAATAAAATACTAAAAATAAAAATAAACTATATTAAACTAAATTTGTGAGCAATATGTGGGAGAAATGTGTTTACTTAGATTTCACTACTCCCTAGATATCTTTTACACGTTAATTACTTGTTAGAGTTGCGTGGATGACGGATTGTATTCCTTAATACCATTCATGGGGTGGCGTACTTACTTCCCCAATCCTATGAGTGCCTACTTCACTCCTATGTCGAGCCGGCTAAGAAACTCCTAACATGAGATCATTAGAATTTACTCATGCATTAAATACAACCAATAAAACCTAGTACACATCGGTTCATGTTTCCTAAGACGTTCAAGCATGTTACCAATTGGAGATCTGCCAGTTTTCTTAAGCCTAACATTGAAATCATTCATCCAATACAACCATAAACAAGTAATCAACACATAATTAACATCTAGGTTTCATTAGATCTAAGCAAACAGAAGATAGATCTAGCCTAACATGGTGGAATCAAGACAAGCACAAGATATAGACAACCAACACATAGACATATTGATTGAATTAAGAGAAGACTTATCTCAATAGCACATGTAAGGGTTCAAGGGCTGAAAACCCTTGAAAAAGCTGTAAAATACGTACAAGGTTCGGCCTTAGGGTTTCTCCAAACTTGTTCCTTTTTAATGAATGAAAATTAGAAAACTATATATAGATTTTAGAAGGTGACGGCGTCAAGAACAAATGTCTGACGTCGTCATCTCGCCGCCAAATAGTTCCTCGGACTGCCTAGATCTGGGTCTGACGCCGTCATGTGTACACCTTATGCAGGCCGTCACCATATTAACTCTTGACGCTCTACTTGTGATGCCTTCATGTTTCTTCTGGGTCGTTATGGACTTTACTCTTGACGCCGTCAAATACTTCCTCTTGACACCGTCAAACACTATTCCCAGCATGGAAAATTAAGTCTTTGGTGTTTTTTTCACTTTTATTCTCCAAAAACGTCCGAATTGCTTCCTTTTCCAGATTTCACTCCCAAAGTACCTAAAATCACAAAAGGAACGATTTCGGGCAATATTTGATCAAATAAATTCAATTCCGGGCTTAAATGACCCCCTAAAAGTGGTTCATTTTTCGCCTCAGCATATACCCTTACACTTGAGATTTGCTTGTCCTCAAGCAAATGCGCTTTTATTCTAATCAAAATACAAGTTATGGGTCATTTAACACTAATATAATAGTAATTACAACAAATAATCGTTCCACTAAAGACCAAAGATAAGCACGGAGGTCATATACTAGCACCTCACAAATAGTGTTTAGATACTCACATCTCTCGGGTGTAATAAAGTACAAATTACAATATGGAAACGGAAAATATCTCTCACTACCTGTCATAGCAAAATAGATTACCATAGGCTTGAGAAAGGATCAAACCTCCACCACATGGCGTAAGCACCTAGGATAAACTATCAAAGAGGTGTTTTAAAGGGTTGTAATGTTAGGTGTAGGGATATGAAATACACGGTTTTGTTGGATATAGGCAGTCTTTACTGGTGGTGAGTTAACAATCTTGGTTAATTACATGTACAATATGGCGTTGCTAAGCCAAGACTAGACTCGACTTAAGCTAATAAATGAAAAATGACAAAAACATAAAACAAACATAGAATGAAACGGGATGGTAGTCCGTATGTATTTTCTCTTTTTATTTTTCTATTTTTTTTCTTTTTCTTTATTTTTTCGATTTTTTTTTTTTTTTTTTTTTTTTTTTTTTTTTTTTTTTTTTGCATACACTCTTACCCTACCATCCAAAATAATACATCATAGGGAATGAACATTCCCCTTACACTTGAATCTTTACATACTTTACAATAAACTAATCTAATGACTCGAATTAAGAAAATCAAAAAAACTTGGAGTACTTTTAAGATTAACGCACATATGGGGTTAATAAATGATGTTCTTCCCCATTACTCCATAAAATAAGTACTTTACCCATGAGTCCCAATCATCCCAAAACAATATGTACAAGGATATGACTCGACTTAGCAACCATGTAATCAAATAGATAGTTAACTTAGGGTTTAACAAATAACAATAATGCACTAAAGATGAGTGCATACACGGAAGGCTAAGGCGATTTGGGTGTACATTTAAGTGGGGTGTAACAAATTCTTCCTTTAAGTAAAATGCTTAAAGTTAGAAACGAAAAGATAGGCTCGGAGGGGTGTACTAGGGGTATCGTGTACTAAAAATGAGTACAACGCTAAGGTGTAGGAAAAATTAGTTGACTTAACTAGCCAAGTAATATGACTTAAATGGTCAAGTAATTATGATACGGGTTTAACACAAGGGTGATCCTAATGCCTCTTATCATGTAGTAAATCCTACTACACGAATGTAGTCTCACTAGCAGTCTCGGGATGCATCACTAACGCAAGTTCTAGAATCTAAATGCTACCGGTACACTCATAAGCACTAATAGTAAATGCTTTTCCTATCAAATCTAAAGGCGAACCTCACATATTTGGGTGGAAAATTTTTCTGAATGGTACGGTTTTGTGCTAGTCGTAAAATCTCCTATCCATGAGACGCTTGCTATGGCTAAAGTTTCACTCCTAAATGTTGTAAATTTTTTTTAAATTTGGCGCTAAAATTGCGCTAACAAGTATTTCTCATAGTTTTATTACACATCTACCATTAAACAAACAAACACAAGCGAAAGTGTATCTGTAAGGTATCATCATTTTACCCTCCCCTTACACTTAAGATGAACATTGTCCCCAATGTTCAAGTAAAGAATGTAAAAGTGAAATAAGTAAAAAGAATAAAATCAAATACTCCCCTGATTCGCTCGGTATGGATAATAAGGTGGCCAGGTTAAATCTTCCTCCAAGAAAATGAACAATCAAAGCTTCCCTTCCAGAATAATAATCATCTTCTTGTCATACATAACCTGTAAATCCTGAGAAAACAGACAAGGCAACCTCGCATAAAATCGGCGGCAATCTACATAAGTTACTAATTCCTAGAAAACAAAGTAAGATATAATGCTTGTGGAATGAAGTTTATAGATTTCCTGGAGATTATAAAACCTAATAATTCAACAAAAACTTTAAGACTCTGTTAGAAAAACAAAACTGGTAAAATTTCTAGATTTTTTACACGTGACGCCGTCAAGAGTAAACTCATGACGCCGTCAGAAGTGACCTGCAGAAATTCTTTTGTTAAGTTTCCAGAAAATTTCAGGAAAAACTTGGTCCTACTTCCTGGAAAATCATGCAAAACTTCATTATGACTCGATACAAGCATTTGACTCTAACAAATACGAGTATACATGTTCACTTAATATTGTGGAGAATCATGATCGGTTTGTTTCTTAAAAACATATTTGGGGTTTCCCCTTACACTTATCTTTTGCAAAAATACCTTTGGATGAAGTTAAGACTAGGCCAAACAACAAAGTAAAGTATTTCCACTATTTAGTTTAGAAACATGATCTACCAACAATAAAAATAAAGCATGCATACGGAAGCAAATAACAATCAAACAAAATAAAAATCACACAAAATCATGGGTTGCCTCCCAAGAAGCGCTTTTCTTTATTTACGAGTCTTGTAGCTAGACTCAAGGTCATGGGTTACTACGTGATACGGGTGAGTTCCTCATTGAGGACATCCTTGGGATCAAACTTAGGTTTTAGCTTCCTATCAGTTTTCTTAGTGCGGTATGACCTTTCAAACTTTTCTCCATCCGGATCATACAAAGTCATCTTCATATGCCATGATCCGTCACCTTCTTTAGGTGGCTTGTCCCACCTCCGTTTACACTTGTCTCCCTCTCTTTTCCACTTATTCATCTCTATATTAATAGGCATTACACTCAAGAACTCAATCATCTTCCTAAAGACTAAGGGGTCCTCAAAAGGATCTAGCTCTTCATCTCTAGCTATGTGTTGCTCTACCGAATGTGTCTTTTCAATGAAGTCTTTTTCTAGATAGAATGGGCGTTGAGGTCCTATAAAGTTCCTTTCTATCCAAGGTCCATATCTAGACGGTCTCCTATTAATCTCTACCCAATGTGGTGTCGGCTCATCATCACAATCATAACTATGCTTCTTAACATCGTATACCGACCAAGTGTCGCCTTCACATACTGCTATCTTAGACTCCTTACAATCTATAATGGCGCTAGCGGTTGCTAAAAATCCTCTTCCTACCAACAATGGGCATGTAGTGTCACTAATCATGTCTAGGACATGAAAATCCGCTAAGATAGTTAACTTTCCTACGTGAACAACTACATCCTTAATCATTCCAACCGGATGGGCAATACTTCCATCCGCTAGACCTATCAATACCTCCGTCTCCTCTAACTTTCGTAGCTTAAGAGTGGTGAAAAGAGATAAGGGAATCAAGTTGAGGCTTGACCCTAAATCGGCTAATGTGTCAAAAGCTTCGGATCTTCCTATCTTACAAGGCAAAACAAATATACCCGGATCATCAAGTTTTTTAGGCAACTTGTTTTGAACGAAGGCGGTCCCATTTTTACCTAGTTTAAACTTCTCATACTTTTCTAGGAGGGCACTATAGTAGGGAGCACGGGCTAAGACATCAATGACGGGGCGTTCAAGGTGAAGTTCCTTGAATTCATCGTCAAGGTCTTGTGTAGGAGGTGTTTCAACTATGCTTTTAACCGGTTTTATATCGGGTGTTTTACTTGATTGATCATTTTGAAAAATTTGGTTTTGTTTGAAACACGTGCTCGTTAATTTAACCGAGTAGTATTGTGGACACGAAGTGGGTGACGAAACTGATGATATGGAATTAACGTTTAGTTTCGGATTCTTGATTGTGTCACTTGGGAGTGCTCCCATTTCTCGGTCATTGAGAACTTTCAACAATGCATCAATTTTGGTGGTCATCTCACTTTGCTTTTGTTTGAAATCGGCTTCAAACTTAGATATGCGAGCTTCTTGAGATGCCATGAACTTAGACATCAATCCTTCAAGATTGTTGGTACTACCATAGTTGTTAGAAGGATTGTTGTTGAAAGTACGGTTTGAGGGTGGACCGTTTGGTTGGTAACGATTAGGCGGATTGGAAGAATTGGCTTGATTTTGTTTCCACCTAAGGTTTGGGTGATTTTTCCAAGAGGGGTTGTATGAATCACCGTAAGGGTTTGGCTCAGGTTTGAAAGTGTACCACTTATCTCCCGCTTCATCGGTACGCGAGGATGCGTAGTCCGCAAAAGCTGTTCCGGGGAGTTCCACACAATCACGAGTGTCATGGGGACCACTACATAATTCGCATGAAGAAGTGATTTTGTTCACTTGGCTTGAACACTTAGGAGCTTCGTAAGATTTCATGAGAAACTTGACTTGGTCCTCAAGTTCCATGATCCTACGGTCGGGAGTGCTAGAGTTGTTCGAAGGCAAAGATATTGCCTTGACCGTTTTGTTTAAATCACGGGGATCATTCCAACTTTCGTTGTCATAGAGAGCAAGATCTTCTATCAGTTTCCATGATTTTTCCGCACTTAGATCACTTAGCTTACCACCGGCCGATTGGTCAATGGCTCGCCTCGTGGAGAGATCAATATGGTCATAGAAGATTTGGACTTGGAGCCAAAGATCTATGCCATGGTGAGGGACTTTTTGGAGTAAGTCCTTGAAACGAGTCCATGCTTCATAAAGAATTTCATTTTGACGTTGTTGGAACATCAAGATGTCATTTCTAAGCTTAGTAGTTCTCCTCGGTGGGAATAATTGAGCAAGGAAACGAGTGGTGAGATCATCCCATGTGGTGATGGATCCTGCGGGTAAAAGCTCAAGCCATTGACTAGCTTGATCACGTAGAGAGAATTGGAATAGGCGTAGTCGGGTTGTCTCTCTAGTTGCAACATCTAGGTCTATGGAATCTACGATTTTAAGGAAGTCCTTAAGATGTTGATTTGGATCTTCGGAACGAAGTCCATGGAATGCACATCCGCTTTGCACCAACCGGATGGTGTCGGATCACAAGGGCGTCACATTGGCTCCGGTGAGCTCAATGGTGTTTCGGTAGCCTTGGTGGCTAGGTCGGGAATACTCTCCTAAGGTTCGGGGCCTAAGAGGTTCTAGTGGTGGGTTTTGTTGTGGTGGGATGACGGGTTCAAAGATGTTCCCATCGTCCATGATGTCGGGTGGTGAAGAGTTACGAACAAAAACACAAAGAAATAAGATAGACTAAAGAGAACCTAAAAATAAAAATAAATTCTTACTAGAAAGGAATCTAGCAAGTAGACCTAATAAAAAGAGATTCTAACCTAGACAATAACTATTCCCCGGCAACGGCGCCAAAAACTTGATGCGTGGGATTGCACCAGGCTTTACCTCTCGAGGGATCTCGAGAAGCTTACAACCCCCACCAGGCAGTGTACCTGATCGATGTAGTATAGTATAGTGACAAGTACCGGGGGATTGATCGTTCAGCTAGGAATAGTGTCGCTAGGATTAGAAAACCTAAAGATTAAGTCTAGAGATGAGGGATGATTCTTTTTGTATTTTTATATTTTTTAGAAATTAAATTAAAATCTCGGGTTTGAAGGATTTGGGCGGAATTAGTTGCTAGTCAACTAACCCAATACTAAAGATGCAATCAAAATAAAATACTAAAAATAAAAATAAACTATATTAAACTAAATTTGTGAGCAATATGTGGGAGAAATGTGTTTACTTAGATTTCACTACTCCTTAGATATCTTTTACACGTTAATTACTTATTATAGTTGCGTGGATGACGGATTGTATTCCTTAATACCATTCATGGGGTGGCGTACTTACTTCCCCAATCCTATGAGTCCCTACTTCACTCCTATGTCGAGCCGGCTAAGAAGCTCCTAACATGGGATCAATAGAATTTACTCATGCATTAAATACAACCAATAAAACCTAGTACACATCGGTTCATGTTTCCTAAGACGTTCAAGCATGTTACCAATTGGAGATCTGCCAGTTTTCTTAAGCCTAACATTGAAATCATTCATCCAATACAACCATAAACAAGTAATCAACACATAATTAACATCTAGGTTTCATTAGATCTAAGCAAACAGAAGATAGATCTAGCCTAACATGGTGGAATCAAGACAAGCACAAGATATAGACAACCAACACATAGACATATTGATTGAATTAAGAGAAGACTTATCTCAATAGCACATGTAAGGGTTCAAGGGCTGAAAACCCTTGAAAAAGCTGTAAAATACGTACAAGGTTCGGCCTTAGGGTTTCTCCAAACTTGTTCCTTTTTAATGAATGAAAATTAGAAAATTATATATAGATTTTAGAAGGTGACGGCATCAAGAACAAATGTCTGACGCCGTCATCTCGCAGCCAAATAGTTCCTCGGACTGCCTAGATCTGGGTCTGACGCCTTCATGTGTACACCTTATGCAGGCCGTCACCATATTAACTCTTGACGCTCTACTTGTAACGCCTTCATGTTTCTTCTGGGTCATCATGGACTTTACTCTTGACGCCGTCAAATACTTCCTCTTGGCGCCGTCAAACACTGTTCCCAGCATCGAAAATTAAGTCTTTGGCGTTTTCTTCACTTTTATGCTCCAAAAACGTCCGAATTGCTTTCTTTTCTAGGTTTCACTCACAAAGTACCTAAAATCACAAAAGGAACGATTTAGGGCAATATTTGATCAAATAAATTCAATTCCGGGCTTAAATGACCCCCTAAAAGTGGTTCATTTTTCGCCTCATCATTCATTTAGCTCAAATATATCTACATGGTGGTTTCTAATAACATGTCCCGAAATTTTCATGTTTAGATTTCGAACGAGTTGGGTTTCTATGGTGGTTCCTGGGAAGGGTGTACACGGTCTGGTTTAGCGGGTTTTTTATATTCCAAGAGTCTTGGCCAAACCAGGAGGAACCAGGAACTCTTTTAAGCAAGAACCAAATGGCAAGGGTCTCATTTAAGCAATTTTGCAGCTATTATCCCGGTAAACATAGCTCTTTTCTATTTGGAGAGGAGTTTGGTTGAGGAGCTTGTTAAGCGCCCCGAGAGCTTTGAAAGAAAACTCATAGGTAGTTACATCCGGATAATATCAAATCCGAAAGATTTATCTCAGAAGAACTCCAATCAACTTCATCCAGGTATGTTGAAGTTCCTATATTTACTGGAGTCTTGATTTCTTTAATCTCCATAGAATATTTTTGATAAGTAAAAAAATTGATAATCATTCCTATCTCTAAAATAGTTCAATATCAATTTTATTATCGCTTGAATGTGTTCCAAGTAGGAGCAATTTTATGATGATTGTATCGTTAGTTTCTTATTCTTATTGTGGCCTTTTGTTAATATGCAAGGGTAGAAAGAATACCTGGAAATGGTAATGTACCTGAAAGAGCTCAGTATTATGTATCAACTCTATCTGATAGATTTAACATGATTCTCTTATGTGATGGCTAATGATCCTTGTGTAATTAAAAAATGTTTAATTGTTGTTTGACAGCCTAGTACTTCTTAAAATACTATTGACTCTGGGTGTTCTATAAACTGAAATCGAAGAAACGGAATGCGAATCCGGGTGTTCGTGTTATTCACAGAAAGATATATGATTTGAAAAATGGAACCAATTGGATTTGACTCATGTACATACTTATGTGAGTCTGTTTACTGGTAATTCCGTAAACACTTAAATCTAAAAAATTATAAAGTTTCAGATTGATATGGGTTAGGGCAGAGCCGAGCTAAGCTCGAGGTTCGCTTCAAACATTTCTAGACATTTGGCTAACCTCATCTCATAGTTCTAGCTTGTAAACATTCGAAATATGTAGTTATTACATAAATACTAAAAAGCTTTGCTAAGGGCTCAAGCTAAACACTTGTAAGCTATAGCTCAGGTTATTTCAAGCTCATTATTATGATTGTGCTTGATATAGTTTGTCTTTAGCGTATTTCTAACTTTGGAAGATAAATATTAGTTTTGATGAGCATTCCTGTCGGTAATGGGAATATGGAATAGAGATTTTGAGGTTAAATTGACAAAACTATGAAATTTCTCTACCAATTCGTGTCAGTAGTAAAGGAATTGATTAATTGTTGCTTGAGCTTTGTTATAGTAAGACTAATATGATGGTTTGAGGCAGTTAACTTCCTATATTAACTTTCTCCACATTTCTTTATCGGGTACGATTAGAAGGAATAAGGCGAGATACTTGCTTCCTGCTCAGAAACTCAAGGCGGTTGAACTTGAATAAAAGAAATCGTCAAGAAAGTGTCAGAGTGATAAAAGAAAGGCGTTGAAGTCTCTGGCGAAGTCGCTTACTGTTTGGCTTAATTTCTTGCTTGAAAACCCGAGGTTCGAATCTGGGTTCTTTTTATTTTGTTTTCATTTTACAGATCTGTTGTTAAATACGTGTTTGGGATAATGGGGTTCGTTTGATATTAATTAGATAAAGTTATAAATGCTCTCTTGTAGTACTTGTTATACAATATCACATTATCACTTAAAAAGTTGAAATGCATACCTAAACACTGCCTAAACTATGAAACAAGTCAGAATATTTACATGTGTTTGGATATCTTATCTTAGTACTACTATTTACGAGTCGACATATAAGGCATATGATGCTAGCCGCAACTCGGCTAATATTAGTTAGTAGCATAATGTTATTATTATTCTCTTAATTATTCGGTATCACGTTAGTACCTGTAAAATGCATATCCAAACAATGCCTAAAACTGTGTTTTAGAGGTTGGTATTAAGTTTTTATAACTGACTTGTTATACAAAAATTTTAGGTCTTGTGGAGTTGGGATATCAAAGATTTACTTGTGAAGATTCGCCTGATGGGTTGTCTAACGTATTTTTGGGTGGGAAGAGGGATAGTTTAAGTAATGGTTGAGTACTGGAGTTGAGGTTGATCCAGAATGGCCAAAGCATAGGAAAGATGAGTTGGGGATTCCTAAAGGTGAAGTGGAAAACAAGTTTTCGAGTACTATGTATTCGTGCTTGAGTTTCACTTGGGGATATTTGCATTTTAGATGATATTTGCAAAAAGATCCTTTATGTCATGACTCCTGTCACCAAGGTATGTTTGTTTTTTCCCATGCTTCCTTAAATGTGAATATGTTAAACACCTAGTTTGGTAATTATCAAAGCGTACACTTATATTTCAAGATACTTGGTACAATACTTGTAACAATTCACATTTTCAGGTTAACTTCTATTCCCGAAAATTTCACTATTCATTTTTACTATTCACTTTTACTATTCATTTTTACTATTCACTTTTCCGAAATTTGATTTTTATTTCATATTCTCGTATGATAAATCATTTTCATGGCAAAATAAAAGTTTGACACTCATCAGATCATTTTCGCGAAAGTTATTAAGGAAATACACGTTTAGGTTAAAACGTCATTTATAAATCCTACGCACAACGAAACTCAACCGCGTTAATTTTCCCCGCATCAGAAAAATGTTTAGTACTCTCATGATTAATTAGAGAATTAATCATGACTAAGAAAAATATGACCAAATAAACCTCGGCCGTGAGAAACAGGAATTCTCGTTTTTAAGCACTTTTACATAGCCGTAACCTTAGCCTATACCTGCACCGCGTTTCTAAGACAATTTGAGTATTCACATTTTTGGAATAAGTCAACATATTTTTCCCTCCTCCTTTGACCAAAAATCATTCCTTGATTTTTAGGCTTACGGTTTTAAGTTTAAAGACATTAAATACCAACCGACACTAGACTGAGCCCAACCTAGACATTATAAGTCATTATTATTCTATTAGAAAAGTTACATTTTACTTTTCTCAATTTTACGCAACTTTCGTACGTTTTACGTATTACGCGTTTTAGACCCGTGTTTCCAGTTTTAGCAGGGTTTGAGCATCCCAATAGAACCTACCACTCATTTTATATTTTATTATGGAGTATATTGATAAGTTTTAACATATTTATAAGTTTCATATTTTTAAGATACACGATTTTAAGTTTCAGGACTTAACGACTTACCATTAGCAATTACCGGGACCAAAACTCACAACCGTAACTTAGATAAGACCATGACTACTCATCTAGTCACCCTAGATCAGCCTTGGCCGACTTAGAGGGGGGGGGAATTCACCTAATATGTGTGTTGATCTCAAACAACTAGCCCTAGGATGAAAACAAGTGTCTAAACTTCCATGCTAAGTTTCCTAAATATCCTAAACTTGGTCACCAAGTTTAGGCACCTTCCTAGGAGCTTTCCTAACCTCCTCATCTTCACTATAAATAGCAAGCTCATCCTCTTCCTTTCTCTTCATTCCAAACACTCAACAACAAATCCATAAACCATGATCCTTTGATTTCTAAGTTATAAGTTACATACCAAAGTTGAAGGCATAGTTAGTCTCTACATGAATCAAGAGTTTGTTTGGTGATTCCATGGTTGAATTAGGAGCTACACAAGGTGTTAGGGACTGATATTAAATGGTTTTCACAAGGTCTATATCAAGGCTAGCAAGGGTTTCAAGAGTTGTGGTGAAGGGTTTGCGAGCATAGGTTTAGTGTCCTAGTTTCATACTTGACTTCCTTTCTTTAGAAAGCCAAAAGTTGTACGCAAAACCCTAACATACTTCTTGTTAAATATCATATTCATGCTATTTACATATCATTCATGCTATATTTTGTCTTGTGATTATGTCCATGATGTTTAAAAATGAGTAAAACAAGTATTGATATATAAATGTTAACTTATGTTATTTAAACTAGTAAACTAGTGACTTTTATGGAGAACCACGACCAAAATAGTATAACTATGATATTTGCAAAAATTAATTTTAGATAACTTTTACACAATGTTTATGTATATTATACTAATTTTGTGAATTTTATTCACATTATTTTGAATTTATACCCATTATTGAAGTGTGCATTATTTAAGTGAGTTATTTTCAAGTTTTGTGCTCATGTAATTAGTTCTCAAAATTGAGGTTTACTTGAGCAATTATGATATATGTGACTAAACTCTCTCGATCAATTCCGAATATAGAAGATACAAATATCATTTTTCTTATCTTAAACCAAACATATTAAACAAAACTAAGGGGAGACCGCAACACCGCAACAACACATGACCGAAAAAGACAACTATTGTGCCTAACGGGTGTCATTTTTGAAGGTTGAAAATTTTACTTCATGAAGAAACTAAGCTATATATGTAAACCAACTACATTACTATAACACAAACATAAGCCCAATAGATCTAAGTAAATTTTTTAGCAACCTATTATCGAATATTTAAAGTCAATTATATTAAGAATCAATTCTCAAAAAATAAGACGTATTTAAATTTTATGAACACACCGAAAAACCAATACTGTACCCTCTTTTATGGAATTCACTAGCTATTTTATAAGCATTACACCGTTTAAGCAAATTATGTACCTTGATAGTGATATTAATGCAACTTTTTTGCATGATGCAAATTTGTGAACTTTATACTATTTTTGTAATATACATAACATTTTGTGAACTTTATACATTTTTTGCAAAAATTAATATTAGTTCACTTTTACACAATGTTTATGCATATTATACTAATTTTGTGAATTTTATTCACATTATTTTGAATTTATACCCATTATTGAAGTGTGCATTATTTAAGTGAGTTATTTTCAAGTTTCGTACTCATGTACTTAGTTCTCAAAATTGAGGTTTACTTGAGCAATTATGATATATGTGACTAAACTCTCTCGATCAATTCCGAATATAGAAGATACAAATATCATTTTTCTTATCTCAAACCAAACGTATTAAACAAAACTAAGGGGTGACCGCAACACCGCAACAACACATGACCGAAAAAGACAACTATTGTGCCTAACGGGTGTCATTTTTGAAGCTTGAAATTTTTACTTCATGAAGAAACTAAGCTATATATGTAAAGCAACTAAATTACTATAACACAAACATAAGCCCAATAGATCTAAGTAAATTTTTTAACAACCTATTATCGGATCTTTAAAGTCAATTATATTAAGAATCAATTCTCAAAAACTAAGACGTATTTAAATTTTATGAACACACCGAAAAACCAATACTGTAGCCTCTTTTATGGAATTCACTAGCTATTTTATAAGCATTACACCGTTTAAGCAAATTATATACCTTGCTAGTGATATTAATGCAACTTTTTTGCCTGATGCAAATTTGTGAACTTTATACTATTTTTGTAATATACATAACATTTTGTGAACTTTATACATTTTTTGCAAAAATTAATTTTAGATAACTTTTACACAATGTTTATGTATATTATACTAATTTTGTGAATTTTATTCACATTATTTTGAATTTATACCCATTATTGAAGTGTGCATTATTTAAGTGAGTTATTTTCAAGTTTCGTACTCATGTACTTAGTTCTCAAAATTGAGGTTTACTTGAGCAATTATGATATATGTGACTAAACTCTCTCGATCAATTCCGAATATAGAAGATACAAATATCATTTTTCTTATCTTAAACCAAACATATTAAACAAAACTAAGGGGAGACCGCAACACCGCAACAACACATGACCGAAAAAGACAACTATTGTGCCTAACGGGTGTCATTTTTGAAGGTTGAAAATTTTACTTCATGAAGAAACTAAGCTATATATGTAAACCAACTACATTACTATAACACAAACATAAGCCCAATAGATCTAAGTAAATTTTTTAGCAACCTATTATCGAATATTTAAAGTCAATTATATCAAGAATCAATTCTCAAAAAATAAGACGTATTTAAATTTTATGAACACACCGAAAAACCAATACTGTACCCTCTTTTATGGAATTCACTAGCTATTTTATAAGCATTACACCGTTTAAGCAAATTATGTACCTTGATAGTGATATTAATGCAACTTTTTTGCATGATGCAAATTTGTGAACTTTATACTATTTTTGTAATATACATAACATTTTGTGAACTTTATACATTTTTTGCAAAAATTAATATTAGTTCACTTTTACACAATGTTTATGCATATTATACTAATTTTGTGAATTTTATTCACATTATTTTGAATTTATACCCATTATTGAAGTGCGCATTATTTAAGTGAGTTATTTTCAAGTTTCGTACTCATGTACTTAGTTCTCAAAATTGAGGTTTACTTGTGCAATTATGATATATGTGACTAAACTCTCTCGATCAATTCTGAATATAGAAGATACAAATATCATTTTTCTTATCTCAAACCAAACATATTAAACAAAACTAAGGGGTGACCGCAACACCGCAACAACAAATGACCGAAAAAGACAACTATTGTGCCTAACGGGTGTCATTTTTGAAGGTTGAAATTTTTACTTCATGAAGAAACTAAGCTATATATGTAAACCAACTAAATTACTATAACACAAACATAAGCCCAATAGATCTAAGTAAATTTTTTAACAACCTATTATCGGATCTTTAAAGTCAATTATATTAAGAATCAATTCTCAAAAACTAAGACGTATTTAAATTTTATGAACACACCGAAAAACCAATACTGTAGCCTCTTTTATGGAATTCACTAGCTATTTTATAAGCATTACACCGTTTAAGCAAATTATATACCTTGCTAGTGATATTAATGCAACTTTTTTGCCTGATGCAAATTTGTGAACTTTATACTATTTTTTTTTTTTTACTTAAAGGTAAATTTATTAAGTAAAGGAAGCCAAACGGCCGAACAAGACAAAACAAGCGCAAAGTGTTAATAAAAGACTAGGACACATCCCTAGCTTCCACACTTATGCACCACAAAACAAGATGGCATAGGACATATCCCTAGCTCAATACCAAACAATAAAAAACATCAACTAAAACTAAAAATCCATACAAATAGCAGAAATAGCAAGATGAAAATAATGAGACAAAATTCAAACTAGAAACCCAAGTATACTTCTGCATCATCAGAGATCAAAGGGACCAACCAATGACCTCCAAACCAGCACAATACACATAGGCTACTAGAAATCTAAGCCTCACCACTCATCAAAGCCAAATACAGAAAACCAGCCCATGCCATCTAATATATCAGAAACCACCCAGCATCCAACCAATAGAAACTCCACCATAAATCCAGCAAATCAACCAAAGACCAATTACTTCAACATCAAATAAGCAAGGAAGTGCCAGAAAAGCTGTTTAGAAGAATTTTCCTCCTTAAAAACCTTATAATGTAAAACCCAATGGGTAAAACCATTAATAAGGACAAAAAGAGTAAAACATTCTCCCAAACCTTCCCAAATATACCATCAATCTCCCACAAATTCCATACCTTGTTACACTCCCAGAAACCAGTTCCAGCATGAAACCAGTTAACCCAAGCACCATCCATAGCATTAATCATTATCATAATTAAGCTTCGAGATCTCTTCCACCATTCTTCTATAGTATTCATCTTTAATAATCTTTAAATCCCAAATATTAGCAGCTTCAATGGAGTTAGGAGAATACCTAATATTAAGACCCAGAAGCTTTAATCTCACAGTCCCAACCACAGTCTTGAGTAAATTGTCCACATCTCTAAACTCCTTCCTGAAACATCTGAAGTTTCTTTCCTGCCAAACAAAATAAACACAAGCACCCAACACTAACCTCTGGATCACACTCCAGATAGAATTAGTAGCAGGTTTATTAGAGATAAAAGAAATAATACTAGCCCAATCATTTGAGATATCCTCAAGTTTCGCCATAAGCTTACACTTTTCCCAAAGTCTCTTCGAAAACGGGCATGAGAAGAACAGATGAGTGTGAGATTCAAGTTCATGATTACATAGATGACACATCATACTCTGAACATCCACCCACTTAGAAATTCTATCAAAAGTTTTCAACCTGCCCTTAATAGCAACCCAAAGAATAAACGCGTGCCTTGGGATACATTGTGAATACCAAACATGTCTATACCACATCACTTTTGGGCCATCCTCTCTAACAGCTTTCCATACCTCTTTAACAGAAAATTCTTTATCCTTTCCATTTTTATCAACCCAAATAACTTTATCATCCAACTCATTAATCAACTTAGGAACCGGAACATTAGTAACTTCACTAAACCTATCACTCCAATCAATAGGCCAATCCCACTCATTCTCCTTCACCATATCCCTGACATTAGCTTTTAAACTCAAATTAGCTTCAACAATAATACTGTGATTAATAAATCTAATAAGCGGACCAGAATGATGCCACTTATCAAACCATAAGTTACAATCCCTCCCATTACCAACTTTAACATACACAAAACTCTTAACTTTGTCTCTAAGATCCAATAAACTATTCCAACTCCATGAATAACCCCTATATATCTCCGGATCCCAAATATTTCCACCCTTTAACCAATAAATATTAATCCAACTAACCCAAATAGATTTCTTTCTACTAGCAATGTTCCAAAGGTGTTTCGCCATAAGAGCAACATTCCACTGATGAGCAGATCTCAAGCCCAACCCCCCTTGACATTTGGGTTTACAAACCTCTTTCCACGCAACACTCGCCATTCCCCTAACCGATTCCCCTCTAGTCCACAGAAATTTCTTAAGAATTCTATCAATATCATTACAAGTCTCCTTAGGTAACATGAATAGGGAAGACCAATAGACTTGAAGTGAGTTAAGAATAGAAGAAATCAGTTGTAGTCTACCAGCGAAAGAAAGTACCTTGTTTCTCCAATCCCCAATTCTTTTCTTAATCACTTCAATTATACACTTACAATCATTAGCAGACAATCTTTTAGACACCAACGGTACACCCAAATATCTAATAGGCAAGACTCCTTCCTTGAACGGCATAACCAGACTAATATCAGCTTTCACAGGTTCTGCAACATTACCAAAAAAAGCCTCACTTTTCGCCAAACTAGGGAGCAAACCAGAACTTAGACAGAATTCATCCAACCCTCTTCTTAAAACTGACGCAGAAATAAGGTCACCATGACAAAGCATCAACAAGTCATCCGCAAAACACAAGCTGCTAATCTTTAATTCTTTACACCCCCAGTGGTATTTAAAAAGTTTCTCAGACCTTATTTGCCTCATAACCATCAGATTTAGCACCTCCATAACTAACGTAAAAAGATACGGGGAAATGGGGTCCCCTTGTCTCAAACCTCTACAAGCTTTAAAGTATCTGTTGGGCTCACCATTAATACAAACAGAGAACGAAGCAGTTGTTAGACACACCATGATCCAGTGTACCATAACAGGGTGGAATCCAAAACATTTAAGAATGAATTCCAGAAACTGCCAATTAACGGTATCATACGCTTTTTGTATATCTATTTTAAAGGCACACCTACTAGACCCACTCCAAGACTTCCAATTATATCCCCTCATAAACTCTTGAGCTAAAAGCACATTATCACTAATTTGCCTCCCCGGGATAAACGCACTTTGGTTCTCACCAACCAGCTCACTTAACACACCTTTAATCCTATTAGTAATGATTTTACTAATAGTTTTATAAACCACATTACAACAACTAATAGGCCTGTAATCCGAGACATACTTAGGGGCAACGACTTTAGGAATTAAAGATATAATGGAAGCATTAACCTCACCAAGAAGTTTACCACTACTGAAGAACTCCTTGATAGCAGCACATGTATCATGACCAACAACCTTCCAAGCCGCCTTGAAGAACTTGGAAGTATATCCATCCGGACCTGAAGCTTTATTATCCTCGATATCAAAAAGTGCAACCTTCACTTCCTCATCAGAAACAGGTTTGATAAGATCAACCGCAATCTCAGCATCCAACTTATTAGTGAATAATGTGTGAGGCTCTTCAATCGGATAAACTTCACCACAGGTACCAAAGAAACTTTTGAAATGATTAACAAACTTTTTAACCATATCAGCACCATGAAGAACATTACCATCCATATCATGAACATCTTCAATCCTACTCTTAATAACTCTACTCTTCACCACATTATGGAAATACGCACTGTTGAAGTCCCCCTCTTTCAACCACTGAATCTTAGACTTCTGTTTCAAAAGCAATTCCTCATCTAATAACGCTCTCTTAT
>JARVZY010001015.1:0-27954 GCA_030686995.1 Artemisia argyi | reverse complement strand
CGACCCACAAAGATATGGAGGGACACCTCACCTTAACCTCATGAAGTAATGCCGATCTATCCACAAGGTTAAAAGCATTCGAGAAGTCCACAGTAAGCATTGCAAGAGACCCATCATTGTGATATTCACTCAACACCCTATTGACGCTATGTAAAACAGCCTCAGCGCCACCCGACACTCCAACTCCAAACTGAAAATCACTAAGGTACTTTGACATTTCTTTACCTACACCTTTCATAGCAACCTTGGAAACCAAACGTCTCCATATAGAACCTACTGCAATAGGTCGAATCCCGTTATCTGGTTTAAGGAGTGGCGTGAGAGGAGCAGAAGCAACAAACTCAATTAACATAGTCGGACACCTTCCCGCTAACCACAAATTAACGACTGAGGTGATGTCCTTTAAGAGATCTGCAGCAATAGCAGACCCCTCTCCACATAAAGCATCTAAAATATGTTGTGCCCTTAAACCATCTCTCCCACATGAAGTACCTTTAGGGAACGATTTAATGCAACCAAAGACACTATCAATATCTGCTACAAGGGGTGGCTCGAAAAATGTGTTATTCGACATGGATGGGGGTGGCTTGTAAGGATGCTTAGCCTCCAAGGCTTTAATGGTATCATCACAGTATGGAGCTACACCGGAGGAGGATAACACTTTTACTGCTGCCGTAAAGTGCCCGTCTGCAACCTTGCGAAGACACTGCCTGATGTTGGTGTTCTCCCATGGAATATCGGACTTTTCATAGATATAATTTCCAGCCTTATTACCCTAAGGAAAAAACCCCAAATGTTATGTTAGTCACTAAGTCCTGGTCAACTTATTTTTGATCCACTATTTTGGTGTCTGCTTTGTGTTTACAAATGCTATTTAAAGACACATACATGTCATTGTCGTAAGAGGGTGTTTGGATACTTTTAAAATGATCACTGCTGAAAGTTATATTGAGTCATGCCCTTTTTCGTCACTACTGTTACTAGACGAGTACCCGTGCATAGCAACGGGATTTTATAGCGACAGATCGTTTAGTGATAAAAAAAAGTTTACGGGTTATAAACGAAAAATAATAAAAGTTTGAAGATTTAGAGATTAAACATAATGTTTTGAAACCCGGTTCGACCCGCTGGACGAAAAATGGGTCGATTTAAATCGAGTGAACCCGACGGGTTGGGTCGAAAACGGGTCAACCCGCCGGGTTTGAAGCGTCACAGTTCAACCTGGTTTTCGATGTGTATTAATAGTTTCATTTTGAAATATATGTTTTCGTATGGATTTTATTAGTTAGACGAACCGGTGCCGACACCGGTTCCCGGTTGAACCCGTTGGTCCGGTCCAGTTTTCAATACTATATGTACCATCAACTTGTTAACTTGTATGAAGCTTTGTGTGTTTTATTAATTTGTATAATGTGTAAAATAACATTAGTTACTGTGTTAATTATTTTATTTTTAGATTATGTTGTAGCTTGTTTAAATTGTACATTGTGAAAACTTTATTGTACTTTAGTAAGGGGTGTTTTAATTGGTTGTTTTTAAATTGATATATATATACTTTTAATTGGTTGTACAATGTGAATAAATTATGATACTTTAAAGTTATGGGGTGTTTTAATAAGAGTATTAATTATACTATGCATTTATCTCACCTTTAACTTTCAAGATTTCACTTTTCAAGATTTGACCATACATTCTTTATAACGACAAATAGTTTATTCATCAAAAAAAAGTTTATAGGTTATAAATGAAAAATAATAAAAGTTTGAATATTTAGGAATTAAACATAATGTCTTGAAACCCGGTTCGACCCGGGTGGTTCAACCGGGTGAACCGTTCCGGTCGAAAAATTGGTCGATTTAAACCAGGTCAACTTGCTAGGTTGGGTCGAAAACGGGTCAAATTAAACCGGTTCAACCTGATTGAAGCGTCCTGGGTCAACCCGATTTGTGATTTGTATTAATTGGTTGTATTTAATTTAGTAGATATGTTTTTAATTGGTTGTACAATGTGAATAAATCATTGTACTTTTAAGTAACGAGGTGTTTTAATAAAAGTATTAATTATATTTAATAATTTTCTTTAATAAGATTTTTCAACATTTTCACTTTTTAAGATTGATCATTTTTCCATTATATGTAGTATAGATAAGTTAAGCCAAACAATCAAACATATCAGCTTATAGAGATAAGCTAATCCAAAATTTAGCAGGGGCTTATGAGCTTAAAATTCACAAGCTATAAGCTATTAGCTTAAGCCAAAATCATAAGCTTAGACAAACACCCCTTTTTCGATTTCCTCTTCAAACATTATTTCCCTTTCACAAATATATCTTCCACGCTCATCTCTCTCCAAACTTCATCTTCTCCACATACTTGACCTTCGGCCATCTTACTACCGACCATTTACCTACCGATCTACACCCCATCGCAGCCACCATCCTACCACCGGCTAAACTGCTGAGGCAGCCTCCACCAACCGTTGGTCACCCCATCACATCCTGCTACAGGATTAAAAATGATGAATATTGATTTTGTGATTTTGTTTTTGAATAGTGTTATAGTTTTAGGTGTTTAACTTTGTGTGTCTGATAAATCCTTAATGTGTTTTATGAAAGATGTTGAATGTGCTTGATAAGATTTTGATAAATCCTTAGGAAAGATGTTGAATGAAGAATTTTTATTGATTTTGCAATGTTTGATTGTCGTCAGAAAGATTCCTATTATGTTTTTTGTGGTTTAGAACATGTTGAGTATGTACAAGAAAGATGGAAAATGTTCAGAGTTATTTGAATCACAAAACAGTCTTTTACTTGCAGATTCAGACTTCATATCCACATCTACTCCTGCATACATGGTTTTGGATATCAGATCAAAATATCTAAAAACAAACAGCACCCCTGTTGAAATAGAAACTTGAGTCTCTTGACTTTTGAGATTATTTAGCTAACCGGCTGGCTAGTCTTCTGGTTGTTACGCTTTACATTATCTTGATTGAGACTCATATGGCAACATTGGTGTATTTCTATGATGCTGTCAAACCTTCCTGCTCCAACTACAATGTCAGATCATATGTTCTTTGATGAAGAAATATACATGATGCTTACAACTTGAAACCTTAAATGCATTTTGCTAGGTACTTATTTGCATCATTTTGAATAAGCATGTTAAGTGCATTCTATGCTCATGTGTGATGACTTCCTGTCGATATCATCACCGTTTATATTTTAAGCTCTAGCTGTTACAAGAAAAGCTCTAAGTGATAGTCATACGTGTGATATATGTTATATAGAAAATATACTTCACAATAAGATTTTGGAGAGAAAATGTTAACTGCATTACATAATTTGGATTGCACCTGGCTTTAGAATTCTAATTAACCCTTCTGGAAAACTTGAATGATGTTCGTCCAAATTTTACAATCGGAAAGGTGGTATCTGAAAGTTAAAGTCAAGTACAAATATGTTCAGGTTTTTCAAGTGTATTGTATATGCAGCATATGTTTACAGTATTGCATAGTTATTAGTAAACTATGACTTAGTAATCAGTTATAAACTCTTAAAAAGGATGAGGTGAGGATGCAGACAGAAAGAACAGAGTAAGAGAGAAACTCAGGCTGCTGGGTTAAAAGGTTTTACCATAAAGAGAGGAGTGTTAGATTGAGAAATGCAGATTGAACGGAAGTACACGGTGTATGAACACATGCTTTTATAGAAAAATTTCTGATATTACCGAAATATTCTCAAGATTACAAAGGAGGCCTTATATATGTGGGTCTATCTTTGTTGAGTCAGCCAAAAAGTATAAACTCTAAGGGGGTGTTTGGTATGCCTAAGGTTAAGAGTTTGTACATTCTCAAAAAGGCTCCAAATTTGTAGCTAAAGCTTATTCGACTTTATTTTACATATAAGCTAATAAGCTCTCAACATTAGCTTGAATGAAACACCTATTTTCATGACGATTTACGTAGCCTCCGGCCAGTTGCAAATTTTGTGGGCTTTTTACAGGCCCATAACTCTTGGCGATTTGGAATTTATGGCCGTTTGAAGTCGTATTTCTTTCCTGCTTGTTTCTATAAAAATTGGACTTTGTTCCTCATAATGCTTACATTAAATTGTATAACAAATCTTTATGATAGATTTGACTCTCCAAAAGTTTAGTGGGCCGGATTCATGAACTATCTCATGGATTGGATTGACTTATAGTCACCCATGTATGCGAAGGCGTATAGATCCATTTCTTTTTTGGGTGACTCTAGATAAACGACCTTAAGATCATCAAAGTGTAGTTTTCCATCATATATAACCCTAAAATCACAGCAACAATCCGCCACAGCCGCATCACCATAGACAATGGCAGCAGATAGCGGAGCCTTGATGGCTCCTTCCAAAAGAAACAGATACTTGATGGAGTTTCCAGATCTGGATGCCGTTCTGGCAACGCTCCCATTGAATTCTCTCTTCTTTTGTTGCACTGTTTCCAAATCATTGTCGAACCTCATCATGAAGGATTCCAGCTTTGCAAACTTGCACTTTGTAAGATCAGAACCCCAACTACTTATTCATTGTCCAATATTATTAAGTTATCACCTGATCGACTTGAATGCTGGCACAAATTTAGCATTTGGTAAACGGGTTAAAGTTAAGCCCTCTTTTAACTTGCCATTACGTGGCTTTAGAGTTACGCACTCATCCAATGGCTTAGTTCTTATGGAGAATAGTGACTTTGATAATGTAGGTCATCGATGTATTGTATCGAATCCAGTAACAGGTGAATACACTATGCTTCCAGAATCTACATTTCTTTCTAAAAATGTGAGATCTGCCTTCTTTTATTGTCCGATGACAAACCAATTTAAGGTCTTTCTTGCTTTTCACCGTCTTGACTCTGAATCCCCACCTGAACCTGACAACTCTAGCGATTATGAATCCGAATTTGGATCCTATTCTGAGTCTGATTCTGTTTCCAATTCCGAATCTGCACCAGTTTCCGATTCCGAATCCGATTCCAGTTTCGTTTCTGGCCCCGATCCCGATCCAGTGATCACAGAGTGGTGTACAATGGGGGAGCTATTTGTGGGGGGTTCTGATTCATGGGAGCCTCTTGGCAAATTACCTTTTTCTCTCCGTACTATACATTCTCCATGTTACATAAAAAAAGCTACTCATTGGCTATGTTGCGATGAGAGTGTTTCAAATATTATAATTAATTTTAATTATGAGACCCGTATATTTGATGAGATTCATGGCCCAGTCCAGATGACCAAGTTTCATGCAAGTGAACATTATCTTGCACACTTGTTTCTCGTTGGTGAGTGTCTATCAATTTTTGATTCTTCTGCTATAAATTCCAAGTGCGACGTATGGAAGATGAAAACGTATGGTGAAAAAGATTCTTGGGTTAAAGAATATGTGATTGACCTACCTCCATATTTGGATGTATATAGGGGTTACTATTCTTTTAAGCCTGCAATATGCAAACGCAATGGGAAGGTAGTGATGGTAAGTGAAAGAGGTTATATAATATTCTACAACTTGTTAAACAAGACTAGTAGAGTTGTGTGTCACCCGCCACTTCAGGCTTCAGAAGTAGTGGTTCATACTCCGAGCTTTAAGTCGTTGAGGGATGTTACTCACGGCAGCAACTTGGTGGTGCTAAATGTCGCATCAAGGTATGTATTTTACATATACATTATTTCTTTTGCTTATGCTTATGCTTCTGCTTCTGCTGTGAGAGGGCTTAAGTTCGATCCACACTTGGTGCAAGCAAACCTAAAGTGGCCTCGCCAATCTTTCCAACGGGGAGGGCTTTGAGTGGTTTGTAACAGTGGGCTCAACCTTTCCCTTGGAGAGCTTTCAGCGGTTTGAGTATGTGTGGCGGTGGGCTGAGGTCCCATGGATTAGTTGGCCAAAAGGTCGAAAACGTTGTTTACCAACATATAAGGATAAATGGATAAGCTTTAGCAAAAATAAGCATCTTTCGGGGGTGTTTAGAAATAAGCACTTCAAAAAATGTTGTTCCGATTTGCTTATTTAGTAAATCAATGCAATAAGACCAATTTTTAATCTAATTATTAATAATGGGTTCATAGAATTGCAACAAAGTAATTTTAATTAGCTTCATCTCAAATTAGCATTTTAAACACACGTGTCCCAACACTTAATTTTCCCAAAGTAAGCAGATAAGCAGAAATAGTTTGTAACTTTGGATGATCCAAACATATCAAATTGCTTATCTGGTTAAAAGTAAGCAGATCTGCTAAAAAAAAAAAAAAAAAAAGCAGATAAGAAGAATTATATAAACAAGCGAAATACCCTCCAATATCTATATAGATAATAAAAATTTTATTAACGAGAAAGCCCGATTACATTTGCTTAAAGGTTTTAAGTTGGTCATGATGATAAAAAGATAATTCTAATGTAAATTTCCAATTTTTACTTCCAAACAAGCAGATTCTTGTTTCCCATAAGATAGGCAGATGAGCAGAGAAAATAATCCCAAACAACCACTTAGACTATTATGGTGATTTAGTTTGTTGGAATATGATGATTTCAGAACAGTAATAGTAATGCCAGTGTTGTATTTTTATGTGCAGGTTTGCTCAGCCGGAGTTGAACACGCCTAACTACCTGCAGTTATGCAAGACAACAACTCTCTGAGTAGTTAGTTTTGCCAATATCTTTAAGGTTTATCGGTTGTAGTTGAAACTGTTAATGTGAAGTTACAGTTCACTTTAGGAAGTACTTCATTTGTCATGAACAACTCTTTCTTGTTTTTGGTTTATGTCATATTGGACAATTTCAGTATGTGGTTTTACTTTCATACAATGTGCTCCTGGTTGAAGTTGAACCATGGGATGTTCACAGTAAGAAACCATTAAAGTGATGTTTTGATTGCATACTAAACCAGCTGACGTACCTGGTAAGTGCTGTTTTGATTAGTTGTATAGTGCTTGGTTAAGGGGTTTGATCTATTGATCCTAGTCGAATGATGAGACCCTTCAGACCGTTTTTCTTGGCTATATGAATGTTTGAGTTGTTTAAATGTCTCATTTGTATGGTGTACAGATGGGAAATATGATTTTAGATTTTCTGGTTTTTGACAAGTTATAAACAAGCTTAAAATATAGAATGTCTGTTTGTCACTGTCATGTGATTGCAAAATAAGATGTTCAGAGGTTCTTTTGGGACACTCAAGTATATACTGTTAACAAGGTAGCATGAATGTTATGCTTTCGTTCTACATAAATTATGACTTTGGTTCGACAAATCGTGTATTTGAAATACAAAGTGTGTCTATTTTTTGAAAGGGTAAATAGCAAAAATGGTTTATAAAGTAGCCCAAATGCGCAAAAAATACACCGAGACAAAACGTTTTGCAAAAACAACATTAATGTTCCATATTTTTGCAAAATAGCCACCGAGAGCTACTTTTTGCTAACACCTGTTATTTATTTCGTTAGTGGCATGCGAAATGACTAATATACCCTTGTCTATATGTCACAATTACTCTCTTTAATTTGCAAATAATGTCCTTGCACTATTCTCTATCACCACCACCACCTCCACCACACAACCACCACCATCAAATCCCCTATTCTTCTTTCTTAGAAAGTTTATTACCCCATAAAAATTCCAATCATCAAAGATTCCGATCAAATGTGAGCGTTGATAGAAGTGTTGATTATCTCACCAAAAGGGTCAACCCAATGTGCAAACATGAACCACCTAGTCAAGGTCCTAGTTAGTTCATGTAACAGTGAGGTTGTAACCAGTCACTCAAATTGGAACTCTAAATATTAGACGGTTACTGCTACAGCTCCCTATGCATTATTTCTTCTTCTAAACAATAGTTATCGCAACACATTTTTTAAAGATAATACTCCTGAAATCTTGTCTAGCAACTACTGTTATGTCAACAAGTCAATGACATTTATCTTTCCATACACAGCTTTACGGGAACTGAACCACAACAGTACTAGAAGCCATGTAAAGAAGGAGATTCATAGAACTGAGCTTTACACTTTCAGCAAGGTAGTGAACATGTAATATACGTTTGTGCTCATTTGTTACCATTTATTTCCGTTGTGTTCTTTGCTCAGATTTGTAGGGTCTTCTTATGGTGATAGTTGGGTGGTATTTGTTATGATTGGGTGGTGGTTTTATACTTGGATGGTGTTTGTGGACGTATGGTCCGGACTGGGCTAGGAATGGGCCAGGCCCGACAGACAGCGGCTCACACTATGCCTAAACCTTAATCCATGCCTTATAAATATAGGGCTGGGATTCCATTTACAATAGAACATAACAGGTTACCCTAAACCTAACTCTTATAAGCCATATCGCACCGATACTAACTTGACCGTCGGAGGGGGATCCTGGGGCTACGGCCTCGGGTCCACTCCTAACGGGTTCTCTTTGTAGACATGTCTACTCAGGGCTTGAGAAGAAGACGAACGGCCCAGGAAGAGTCGTCAAATCCAGCCCACGCCAGATTATGCATCAACAAGTTGGCGCAATCCGTGGGACTCACCACGACAAGTTTCGTGCTCTCCCATCACTGGAAAGCAATCATCGAGTTCAAAAGCCGGTAACTTTAAAATATATTTTTTGATAAGATATTTTGATCTTTTTAATAAGATACTACCACATGCTACGACATACATATTTAAAATATCGCATGGGCTACGGTATAATATTAATCTAGAATACCCATATATATGTGGTATATATTAAATAATTATTATAGAACTTTGTAAATTATGTTCCAAATATATCTATACATTATATATAACAGGAGGCATTTGAAGAATATGCCACCTCATTACCCAGTCAATGCCCAGTAATTCATGTCAGCAATTTTTTATTATTTTTTTTTAAATAATTTCGATAAGTTACATTAATTTTTTTTTAAATAATTTCGATAAGTTACATTAAATTGTATCTGCCTTGAAAATGGTTTTTAAAAAATGTGGAGCTGCCAATATTTGAACTTTGGATGCATGGCACAAATGAACAACATCTCAACCACTGGAGCCAAGCCATTAATTGTTATCAACAACCGAAAACAATGTAAATATACGGCTAAATATTTAGCAAACTAAATCCAATATTATTAATATATACGCCGCCCAAAAAATCATACGGTATTTTGTTATTCATTAGTGACAAACCCTAATATCATTCATATGAAACTTTTTTCTCAAAACCCTAATATCCAATTTAGTTTTTCAGTTATATAAATTTTAATGATGTGAAGAATATGATGTAAGAAATTCGCTCCAACTGTTTAATAAAACATGTTATTTTCAATCTTTTACTAAGTTTTCTGATTTATATTTGATTTATACCAATACCTTATGTGTTTTTATTTTTAGTATTCATTGTTCATTAACAATATGCTAAGTTCTTTATTAATTACGAGTATTGTTTTAGGTTATTGAATTAAATCACACCTTTATTTGGGTTAGTATTTGATTAAGTTTGTGTATGTTTACTTGCTCTGCGAAGTCCATGGAAAGGTAATAATAATGCCCTTATACCACTCACCTGACTTCTTGGCTGCATATCTCACTATTGATCTGTAGGAATGGGAGATCATAAATGGCATGCGTATTGACATGGTCAGGCTTCAAGAACAAATGAATAGCATGCAAAGCACACTGGAGACTTGCATGAAAATGTAACATGAGTTGCGATGCTCAATGCAATATTCTGAGTTTAAGGCTCAGGACCAGGAAAATGCAAGCAATCCAACTTGAACCTGTAAGTTCTTATATAAATATTTGAGAGGTAGTAAGTCATAATATACTTTTAGTGAATTTTATATGGACACCTGACAGTCAAAACTCAAAACTATTAGGAAAATGTAGAATACAATAGCTATCTAATGATGTTTTATAAAGTTTTTTTTTTTTTTTTTTTTTTTTTTTTTTTTTTTTTTTTCTGAATTTTTAGTATTTACGTCCATAAAGCTATAATCTTATATATGTTTCTATGTAAAAACGTTAGCTAAAAAGTGATTTCATATAATCAATTATGATTAAAAAGAGTAAAAGTCAGCTAGAAGACCCCAAGTTGTTCCATTATGCTCTGTTTTTAGATAATGTGTTAGAGCGTTGAAAACTAATGTTGCCGACTAATTATCCTAGATATATCGTATTAATTTTCAGGATGCTGCTACTCAAATTTCATGAGAGAGAGACATGTCTGTTGAAGGAGCAATGCACCATGACTACCTTGTATGCTTTGAGGTGTGTACTTTTGCTTCAGGTTATTCCATTTGCATAATGTTCAGAAAGAAAAGACATGCTACTAAATACTAATGGCTTAAAATGTTGGTTATTTGCAGTATCTGTTTGACTCAGTGGATGATGTTACAGTCATGCCTTGTGGCCATACCATTCATAAGAAGTCTTTAAAGGACATGCAACAACACTAGCACTAAGGGAAATTGAACAACCTTGAAACTTTAAAAAATTAAAATTTTATGTTTTTTTAGTTAGTAATCTTATGCGGCTATGCTTTTTTCTTACTAAAAACAATGTTGGCTAACAGGAACACATGTGGTTTAAATAGAGGACGCAAGCATGTCACTTTTTCTCAATCACCATCTGTTAAAAGTCTCTGCATCTTGTCTTATCAGTGTTTGTTTAGGTGTACCAAGCTGAACTCGAGTCTTTAGCTTTGAAATTAGAAGAGGAGAACCATACATTGATGAAATCCAAGGTACACTCTTGCATTTTCCTCTTTCTGTTTTTAGTAGTATATCATTTATATTCAATGTTTATTCACAATCTCTAGCTAAATACATTATTCTACATTTTAGATAGCTTTATGCAATACGTAATAATTTGTATATTGACAAACAACACTGTTCGTTCACCTTTGGCCCAATGTTTGCTGATCCGTTACACAAGCCAGGTACTTCATTTATTGTGAATTGCTTTTCCTTTGAATCGGGTAGTGGTACTTCTTTTATTTGTTAAAGTAGCTTTGTTGGGCAAGATCTGAACTACCAACTAAATTAATAAATAAAGGTTATTAGGGAGTCAAGCATGAACAGTCAAACGGGTGACCGTCCATTTTATGACTATTTGGAAGGTTGTCACCGCCACAAAGCATGTATGGTCAGTTTTTAAGCCGCCAGGGCAATAACAGAGTTGAGTGGTGTTATACTAGCCGAGAATTGACCACTGCAATCACTGTCCTTCAGCTCTTCCTAAGTTCTTATAATCCAGTACTTTGGTTAGTTGATGTTCAGTTCCAGGAGCCATTGTAAATAACACTATTTAGGACTTTTTTTTTTTTTTTTTTTTTTTTTTTTTTTTTTTTAATCATTTGTAGCTATTATAACAATTTTAGGTGTTGAATATCTGCTTGGAAAAATAGCGTGTAATATCGAGTAATCAGAATTATATAATCAATGTTAATATGGTATAATATAACTTGCAGTACAATTTGTGTTTGTATCAATTCCAAAACACAAATCCATACACCCCGTATTTATTATAAAGAAGTAACATCACATGTGGTACTAACTTGCTTTAAATATATATATTCAGATTAGGCTGAGAGGTTGTTGGCTGAAGCAGCCTCATTCGAATCCCAATTGTCTTTCCAGAAGCATTTTTGGGTGGTTACCCTCGCGGGTCAAATTTTGGTGTGACCATCGGTAACCTTACACTTTAGGGTAAAGAAATCATTTTATGGAACATCGAGTTTAAGGATGAACTACAAACTGTGGAAGTCAAATGAAAAGCACGTGTACTTTCTGAAACTTGAAGATCATCTTTGAAAAATCAACGCTGTAGTGGAGCGGCAAAGGTTGCAACGTCAACAACAAGATTCAAAGTCAGCAAGGTTAGTATCTGATATAAGTTTGTACGTATATGTGGCTGCTGAAATTTGTACGTATATGTGAATTAAATTCGCGAATAAGTGATGAACAATAGTTTTTTTTTTTTTTTTTTTTTTTTTTTTTTTTTTTTTTTTTTTTCTGTATGTAATTAAATTCGGTTACGACATATAAAATAACAATAATACATCCTAAATATTTAATGATTTTGTGATATAAGTACCTTTGAAGCATCACGGTTCACCACCATCTGACTTAGTACAACATTCAACCCTGTTGTAGCATCACGGTAGGTAATCGATAGAACTTTAGACAAAAGGAAATATTGTTTATAATCAGTTACTGTCTTAAATATGACAATGATACTTATATCCTCACCTTATCACAACAATAATAACAATTAGTATTGCTTAAATATCACACACACCCAAACACCCCTTAGTTTTCTAATATCAGTTTATCATTAGTGTATCAATTTCAGATAGTAAGCCTCATTATATTTCAGATGGAGAGGATTCTATGAGACAACCCAATTATGGTCAATATGGAAATTAGAGACTTCAAAACCCCCCGGAACGTTAGGAAAAGAAATAGAGATATAGTCATCCTATGGAGTAGCTAAAAGAGCCCCCTATTTAACTTTGAAAACTGATGGAGTAATGAAACAATACAAGTTTGTAATATTAAACTGAATTTTAGATAAGGAATGAACATTTCAATAGTGAACAAACTTTTTTTTTACCCTCTGCTATGACAAAGTCTTGATTCTTTGTGGACGATTTTGATTGAAGTATGAATGTTTATCACATGGGAATATGGCTATTCAAGTATGCAAGGCTTTGACAATGATACTATGTTTTTCCTTGCAGGTATTATGTTAAAGCATTTATACTTTTATGAGTTTATCTTGGTTGCGCTGCAATTTATGTTTAACAGTTAAAAAGAATGATGAACCTTTGTTTATAAATAACCTTTTGTCAATTTGAAAATGTAACAGTAATGTAAAAAGTCCAAATGGGTCACACTGGTCAAAAACGGATCAACCCAGTTCCAAAGTTACACAAAATTTTCAAATGCTTTGAAACCTCATGTATCTATTTTCTTATTAAAATAACTTTATTATTGTTTTAACAATATAGTTTTCAGCATCTTAATTACTATACAAATCAGCTTAGAAAGGTAGCCAAAGTGTTGACGGGTCAGTCATTATTCTCTAACTGAAGCACTTGCTAGCTTAAAACGTGGTGAGTGCTATTTGCTTTAAGATTCGATGACTAGCATACTTCTATACAGAAACCATGAAATTCGGAAGGTAACAAGTTTAATAGTTATACAAGTTTATATTGTGCTTAAAATTTAAGTTTGAATGCTTATCATCTTTATTGCTTTTCTGATTGTGGCATATCTGGTGGTGGCTGGTGTATTGGAAATTAGCTAACTTGTGTATCCTTTCATCATTTTTATAACACGGCACAAGTTTTTCATGCCTAATCTATCAAGTATTTTGATGATGAGAAAGATGCTCATGTATCTCATTGTTGTTGTAGGGAAATGGGAGAACAAAATGGAACGTTAGATGACAGATCAGTCCCCTGGGTCTATTGTATTATCTAAGCAGATTGGGCCAGTACCTCTGGCATTATTCATAATCCTCTATAGTATGACATGTTTATTCACGAGTGTAAAGTATTGTTTTTGTTGTAGTTGATCCTACAATTATAGGTCGAGCATTAGGGTGTTTGGGATTGCTACTTATTAAACTAATTTTATTTGGTCATTATGTTTCATTTTCCAAAACCTTTTTAGCTCGCTGACCGGTTCGTGTAACAATACTAATATTATTGTAAATCTATTTTCATAGTTTCAATTCAATATGAAATGACACTGGCATTGACATTACTAAGTACTTATTCATTTACATTTGACTTTCAAAACCAATCCAGCCTTGTCAAATGTACATTTATTTTGCAGGTTCTTCGTCACCTTTGTCGTTTAAGTGAGAGCCGTATTTGACCATCATCAGGTATTTGTTCTGTTCAAGCCTCACTGAAGACGTGCTGATTTCGCAACCTCTTGTGTGTTTGTCAACATCCGCTTCATAAGCTATACACCTTTAAAATGCTATGAGATTCGTTAACCTATGTTGTTACATATGTTATGAACTGATAAATCCCCAAAGCTATTTATTAACCCAAATAGATATTATTATTAGATGATTCAACCTTTTTCTATCTAACTCGAAGATGCTTGATATTCATATTTCTGAATAAATACAACCACTAAATACTAATTGCTCTAAAGTTATCGCTGCCAATCCTTGACTCTATTACTGCATCTTATGTACACTGGACAGTCTTATTCAGTACCTTCAATGCATTTATTTTCTTATATGAGTGTTTTAATTTATTTATTTGGACATTTGCATAAATGAATGTATTTTCTTATAACAGTTTTATGTCACAACCCTTCACCATCGGGCAGGTTATGAAAATTCAGTGGACATGTACATATGTGTCTTACATCCGTCCCACATACCTTCAGGGCTCCGATATTGTCTCAAGCTATTTTCAGGCCTGTAAACTTGCCCTTTAGAACAATTGCAAAAGACCTCACTGTATGAACATTGTAGAAATACATCAGAAAATAGTATACGTGAAGTAAGTTACTGTGTGGCTCTAATTTTAGCTTGAGAATGTCAAGTTCCAAAGCACGCTGTATGGTATGATCTGCACTATCTAACTGAAAAGGTAAATGCTATAATATTACATTCTGTGAATTTTATTTTTTATGATCATGCAAGCTTTTGTCATTAACGTCAATAGACTACAAATCCAGAAAATAGTATACGTGAAGTTAGTGTGTGGCTCTACTTTTAGCATGAAAAGGTCAAGTTCCAAAACATGTTGTATGGCATGATCTGCACTATCTGCACTATCAATAGTGCTTGGTATTAACTGATTGAACATTATCGATCATTGCGAAGGTTATTGAAACATAACAAACTGGAGTACGTGCATTGATTGTATTAAAAATGTTCAGACCATAGTCTGTTGTGTTCTTTTTCCAAATTCTCCTTTTTATTAGTTTTATTAAAACGAAACTTTTTTTTTCTTTTTTGTAGATTTACCGAATGAGAGTGGCACCATGGCATCAAACATTATAAGAATAGATGCTCTTGCTGTGTTAGCAAAGTATGGAGATGACATTGATGTTATTCCAAGGCTCAATGATTCGAGTTCAGTATCATTGACACTGCAACTAAACAGTTTAAAACTTTACCCTTTTACCATTCCTTTTAGAATCGTACGACAAAACCCTCTCTGGTATGATATATCGCTTGTGGAAAATTAATTTATTCAAATAAATTGATGCGATACAACTATTAAATGTGCCCACTTTTCTTAATTGTTATGCAGGATCATGCAAAAGAACTTCTTGACATGTTTACAGCAAGTGAAATGAAAAAAGTATTTTTCACAAATAGTGGCTCAGAAGCTAATGACACTCAGATTTGCTTATTACAGTAATAAGATCGATACTTAATCTTGTGGTCACCTAATTTCCATATTGATCATTATCCTTTTTGTAGGTAAATATTGATCGATACTTAATCTTGTGGTCACCTAATTTCCATATTTGGGTGCAGAATCACGAGAGGTAACTATGGAAATTAGGGACATTTCCACCAGGTCTGATAAGATTTTGGAAACGGGTATACCCATTAGACAAATCACACCGGAGGCTCTTTGAGAGATATTGAAGCTGCACGGGGTACCATGTGTTAAATTTCGATGCATTCTTCTTGACAGAAAGGTTTGCTTAAAAAAATGCCCTGCAAAACACAAATAACTTAATAATTACTAATTGTGTATTTATTATGACTGATCATGTCTCATACATATGACTATTTTATAGCCGAATTAAAGCGTTGTTGGGGACTGTTTTATATGTAAATTAAAAGGGTGTTTTGGACTTTCTAATTAGTTGAATCAAATGGGTGTTTGGGACTGTGTTAAATAGCTGAATTAAAGGAGTGTTTGGGACTATTTTTACTACTGAATAATGGGATATTCGGGACTGTTCTAATAGCCAAGTTAAAGGGGTGATAGAGACTCTTAATAGTAAATTTAATGGGGGTGTTTGGCACTGTCTTTACAGTAGAAAAATGGGGTGTTTGAGACTTCTTTTATACCCGAATTAAAGGGTGTTTTGGGCTTTCTAAATAGCTGAATCAAAGTGGTGTTTGGGGTCGTGTAAATATCAAGCCGCTTTCAGTGCAACAAAGATACACAAGTGACTAAAGTCTGACACAAGCTAATATAACTAAGAATTGCAAAAATAGGCGGCCGGTTGGGTAGTGGGTCAATATGGGTATATTTTTGGTACAAGGGTTGACATGAAACACCTTTTGTCCAAAAATTAAAATTTTTTAATAGAAATACTAATGCAATGTTATCCCTATCCCTCTCTTATTTCAACATTTTTTAAGAGGTTATGACATGTTAATTGAAGTTTGATGGAACAAAGTGTATATACATGAATCCCTTAAGCGAAAAAGGTGCAACAGAAAAGAATGAAAATGGTTCGAGACTCTTTTAAGTATAATAGTTCTTTTAACGATAACAATTTGAAAGTAGTATGTTTCATTAACCGAATTTTTTTTATTTGATTGGATCAAATGAAGTTTTTTTTATTTGTTTGGATTGCAGAACTTTCGGGTTCTGGATTTATTGCTTGAGGACAGGAAAAGGATGGATTCTTAAATAAAGGGATGTTTTGTCAAACTAAGAGGATTAAAATAGCAACTGTATTAAAAAAAAAGTGTTTGCTAATCCCTTTAAATGTATTGTCGATCTTAAAAAAAAACAGTGTTTGGCTAAGGTTATTAGTGTGATAGTTTATTGTAAATCACCACATATCACCAAATCTAACGTAAGGAGACAAGTTTTAAACTGTATAATAATGTTTTGGAAAAAGTCACTTGGTGGAGTTCAGTTTTCGACAATAAAAAAGTCATCTTTAAGACTGTATATGTTCTATGAAAACTCGTGTTTACTTCAACTTTGACTAAAAGTATGCTATTTATTTATTTATGCATGTATACTTTGTTCTTTTGGATCACTTTATAACTTTTATTTTCAAATATTCAACTCATTTTGTATATGACTTACATGTGATGGGTGAAACATATAAGTAAATAACTTGGGATAACATAAATTGGTTAATTGTTTTAAAAAAAGTTTCTTATTACAATTCTATGCATCAGAGAAAAAAATTAAAGTGAGTTACTTAATAGATAAAAATATATTATTAAAAGATTTAGAAAAAAAAAAAAAAAACTCTATGCGTGCACGGGCATTATACCAAGTGTTAAAAATTTGTCAACATTGATTAAGTTTTCTTTATGCATAATAATGATGCAAAAAATCCGCCGCAACGATATTTATATATAAGTTATTTACCACCCTCCTTTCACTATAGAAATATATGCCAACAATATTTATAAGTCATACCCGCTCATAATTCCTTCGAAGGAACTTTATACGTCATGCCCGCCCATCGGGCGGGCTTCGAAATCTAGTATATATATATATATATATATATATATATATATATATATATATATATATATATATATATATATATATATATACGTACAAAGTTGTTCATTCTAGATAATCGTTATGAATATTAAACGCGTAAAATATTCGTAGTAATATTTTCAAACAATATCTGTTTAAAATATTTTCTAAAATTTAAAAAGATATCCTAATATTTTTTGTGCATATCTTTTAAATCGGTAAGATATGTTATCTTTTTAAAGATTAAGAAGATTTTATGTAAATCTTTTAAACTTGGTAAACACGATTTTACCTATAATCGCACTAAGTCCGCACGATCAGGCCTACTTTATCTTTTAGTCGCAAACAATGCAGTCACGATAAATCTACCCGCGTTAGGTCGTGCGTTCGGACATCTTCACAGATTGGCGCCATGAGCGCACTGTCACGTACAGACACCACGATGCTAGTCAATCGCCATGAGCGCACTGGACAAAAGCCGTGGTCATCTGCGATCATCCACAAACGTTAGAGTCTATGCGGTCACGATACATCCATCTGCGTTTGTGCGCGCAATTGAAACTATTAGTCACGGTCACGGTGATATTGAAACAACAATTCATTATTTATGTAGTTTGTAAAACCTCGTGATAGGTGTAATTCACACTACTACTTCTCTTATGTGTTAATTTCACATGCTATGTGCTATATATTGCTTCACGCTAATCTTTTACTTCATTAGATTTTATATGTTGCGATTCGCGGCATATACTTTTAATATTTGTATTAAGTGTTTTTCAGGATTTGAATAACTAAGTTAAATGCTCCTACACGAGTAGCACCATCAAACTTGGGGGGCTACCAGGGTATATAATACCACTATTTCCGTACAAGTCACGCAGACATATTTGGAAGAAGATCGTACGTAAGATGTATTGCAAGCCCGGTACAAAGACGGATTTAAATATTCGCACCATCTTGCCTAACATAGCCATGCACTATGTCACACTAGACTTGGGGGGCTTGTGGACGTATGGTCCGGACCGGGCTAGGAATGGGCCAGACTCGACAGACAGCGGCCCACACTATGCCTAAACCCTAATCCATGCCTTATAAATATAGGGCTGGGATTTCATTCACAATAGAACATAACAGGTTACCCTAAACCTAGCTCTTATAAGCCATATCGCATCGATACTAACTTGACCGTCGGAGGTGGATCCCGGGGCTACGGCCTCGGGTCCACTCCTAACGGGTTCTCTTTGTAGACAGGTCTACTCAGGGCTTGAGAAGACGACAAACGGCCCAGGGAGAGTCATCAAATCCAGCCCACGCCAGATTATGCATCCACAGTGTTTGTGGTGGTTAGTGATGACTAAGAACATTGAAAGAACAATGAGCTGTTAATAACGATGCTTTTATCAACTTGTTTAACCAAAAGACGACTCAACATGTTTGATTTAAATGTGTATCAGGTTAACGGGTTATTGTTCATTTTTTACCCGTTTGACTGGAACCTGAACCACAATATATAAAAAAGTTAGAGATAAACCCAATTTCAGGTCAACCCTTTTGATGTTACATACAGGTATATTTGGTTAATTTCAGGTCAACTCTTATGTCATAAACCCGATCTGCAAAACTTAATGTCAGTTTTGTGATGAAATTCTATGTCATGTCATGTTTGTGTCACTTAATTCATGTTAAGTTCATGCTGAATTTCAAAAAATCGGAGGTAAAATTGATTCATAGCAAACTATAAATTACAGGTAAACTAAAAGCAACTGTTTTACAAGTTGCTTTTCTCTTCAACCAATCCCAATCATAAGTTTACGCTTGACATGACGAACAAGCACACAACCAATCGCCAAATAGACACAACCTTCTTAGGCAGAAAGTTACAAAGATACGTGCCCATTAACAAGAACATAAAATGAAAACATATGTATAAGAAGTTAACTACAACAAGCTTGTTGTAGTTACAAGTTTTAGCCGCAAATCGTCCGTTCCGATGGTATATATAAATCACTACTGTTTTTGGGGCAGTGGACTAGTTGGTTACCTGTCCTATCTAATTTGTAAACAATATGTGGATCTAACAAATTAAACCATGACTGGACAAATCTTAATGTTAATTTGTGTTGTCAAATCTTAATTAAAGCATATTGTCATACATACATATACTCTTAAACTTATTTAAGTGAGGTGCATTAATATTAATGCTATAAAAAGATTAAAAATTTAAAAGTCGATATATTCATGTTTGTGACATCTTATTAGAAGGGTTAAAATTTAATTTCGTGACGATAAAGTGGTGTTGGTTGTGTGGTGGTAGAGGGTGGTGGTGGTGGCTGTGTTTGTCATGTGGTGGAAACATCAAAGATTCCGATTAAAAAATAAAATAAAAATCAAAGTGGGTAAATTGCAAATTATGTCCCCAAAAGTGGGGAAGAAGACGAGGGTATATTAGTCATTTCGCATGCCACTAACGAGATAAATAACGGTCGTTAGCAAAAAGAAGCTCTTGGTAGCTGTTTAGCAAAAATATGGAACATTAATGTCCTTTTTGCAAAACTTTTTGTCTCGGTATATTTTTTTGCGTATTTGGCCTACTTTAGGGACCATAAAAGTAAAATAATTGAAAAGAAATTATACATTTTACAAAAGTAAAATAATAAAAAAGAAAATCACTCAAAAGTACTAGAGTAGTACTACAATTTAAGTATCCGGTTTATGTCCTACTTGTGTTGTGTGTTTCTGTTCTGACACGCACTCATCATGTGCTTGTGCTTCTTCAACATCTCTCTCACTCACGCCTTCAAGTATGTATCTATTTATTTATCTCTATAAACAGATTCTGTTAAGATTAGATGCAAAGATTAATCCTATAAACTCAACCTTATTGTATTTTAATCTTAATTTTTTATTTGAGTTCACTTTAATTAGAATCCTAAAATTAACTTTACAACAGTGCTGATTTTACACCCACAGTTAGTTTTTTCTTTCACCCCATATTATGATTCCAATTTATATAACTTATCTATACTACTATATAATGCATTTGGGACTATTATAACTTATGAAAGTTGATGAGTGTGTAAATACTCATCATTTTTGGTCAATCTGAATTGCAAAAACATTTAAAAACACCCAGAAATGCATCAAAATACAGAAAATATCCCAAAGATCGTGTTTTATATATTTCAGATACAAAATGATTAAAAACAGATGAAAACCGAACAAAGTTTGCATAATTGGCAGTTTCAGTCCCCCAACTTTCAAAACTTGACAAAATTAGTCCATGAGCATTTATTTTGAAAGAAAAGTCAACCCAAGTTCTTTAAAAGTCAAAAGTTATCAAAAATGGTCTTTGGGTGAAAAGTTTCAAAAGTATACAAGTTTAGTCCCTAGAATTTCACATTTGGCAAAATTGGTCCTTGTACTTTCAAAGATTGTCAGAAATGGTCCCTGGAGAGATTTTATGAAGAAAAGTCAACAATGGTCTCCCAAGAATCAAGAAATGACATTTTTAGTCCTTGGATTGCAAGTTTCAAAAATTGGCAGAATCAACCCCTCAAGTTTGAGTTTTGGCAGTTTTAGTCCCTGGGCAGTAAAGTTGGAAAATTACATCAAAGAAATTATAAAAGGGCAGGAATGGTCCTTGGTTTAAAGTTTGGAAGGTTGGCAGTTTTGGCCCCTCAAATCAGAATTTACATTATTGGTCATTGTGTTTATTTAATACATAACCAAATGGACTTTTGATGTTAAGATAGAAAGTCCAAAAACAAAGTCCAAATCCAAACTACCCCATCTAATCCACACCTTTCCTTGGCCCAAGTACCTCCCAAGCCCAACCTCAACATCCATATTACGTTTAATAATAAAATCAATCCCATTTGGTCAAACCCAGGGTTAAATGACTCCCCCTTTCTTCCCTAACCTGTTTTTACCCAACATACGCATCCCTTCCTCCACGCCACCTTCTGCAACACTCCACCCCCTTCCACTACCTCAAAAGCAATCTCCACCATCACCTTCCCCAACACCTCATAAACCCGTACCTAACACCTTTGACACCCTGGCAATCCACAACTCAAAAGGGCGCCAAACCTAAATGAAGGGTAGGGATCATGCTAAAACCAATTAAACAAATGGGATTTGTTGTAAAGAAGCACATTTAAAGATTGTAGCTGTTTTCACTCACCAAGAAAGCACACAACAAAAGAAGACAGATTCATGTGAAACCCTAGCTCAAAAGTAGTATAAATAGAACATGTTGTAAGCCTCTTATGGCAGTCAGTTAGTAGGTTTTAATTTTTAGTTTAAGTCTTTAATATTTTTCTTATGTACTTAGTTTTCAAATCAATGCAAGTTTAGTTTCTTTAAAAATCTCTGTTTAGCCTATTTACTATTGCCAATTGCTTATTTCCTTATTCATTAATGCTTATGTAGATGAAATTAGCTTTTCCAAGATATTTTTAGCATAGAGTTCAATTCCAAAATTCTATTTTCCTTTTCAAAAGAACCACAACAGCCCCCCTTAAGGAATGTTTGGGACAACATATGTCCTAGGTAAAAATCTTGTTTTTGGTCAATTTGTTAAAGTTGTACAACTAAATTTCTGTCTTACAAATATCATTGAATAAGTTTTTAGAGTTTTTTCTATAGTTTGGAAGCTTTTGAGTTGATTTCTAAAAGTTAACAGTCAAATCTTTTTGGAACAAGCTCAATGTTGATTTAGTTGATCTAGGCTTTTCTAGTTGTTAATTTTAGGTCTCATGCTATCTATATAATGTAATTCAAGGGTTGTTGCAGTGATCAATATATTTGCAGGTCATTTTTTGACCACTTCACCATCTGTTGCATCAGTTACCAAGCTATCCCTCAGCCACTTTGGCCTTTAATTTTAATTTTCGTATTTTTAGCTCGTTAGCTTTAAAATTCTAGAATTAACTTATTTCCTAGCTTGTCACTCAGTTTATATTTTTATTTCATTTAGTGATTTTTTTACTGCTTTTTTATGCCTCCTAAGTACCTCCCTTAGGCCTGCTGTTCCATGTTTGTCCCAAGTAGTTAACTTTGTAGCTTATTTTCTGCTTACATGGTTTAGATTTAGATCTGATTCTGATTCCACTATTAGTTCATAGATTAAGCCTTGTTAATTTTAGTTTACTTTGTACTTTTAAGCTTACTTTATGGCTTATCTTTGGCTGCAAAAATCCCCCCAAAACTGCAGCCCTGCTCAGCAGCAAACACCATCACCACAGCCCCTTAGTCAAGTTTTACATAGCTCAAAGTTGGTTGTGGATTATGCTGCTGCCCTGGACCAACCTTTAGCCTTTGACCCATTTTCAGGTGCCCATCTCTGGTTCATTCTTTGAGCTTGTAGAGAGTTCTTTGGTGTTTTGGATTACCAGTAGTGCTAGCTTGTTTGATCTACTTTTAGTCTGCCCTTCTCAGCCTATCCACTTGCTTATTTTTGCCCTTTTAGTTGCCCATGTTGGATCAGTAGCTGTTGAATGCTCAGAATTTCTAAGCATGTTTTGATCTTGATACTGCTTGTTGCTAAGTTCTAAGTGTTTGGATTTATGGTTAGCTTGTTGTTTTATGTTTGTGTTTAGCTTGTGATATCTTAGTTTGAGCATGTGATACTTTGTGGATAAGCTGCTTGTTGATACTTTCTTAAAATGCTTCAAGCTTTGAAGCCACTATCTTTTTCAAGCTTGCATTAGGCTAATTAAAGCTTTTCATCAGGAATCATTGTAAAAAGTTGTTTGAATTGGTTGTTAAAATGTTTTGGCAAAAATAAAATCTGAAAATAAAAATATTTGCAAAAACTTGGGTATAGTGGGATTCGAACCCCTGACCTCAGCCCTTCATACACAGACCAACACACAACACCACCAGTCCATCTCTGCTCTCTAGTATTTCTTGTTTAACCTTATTTAGTTTATTAATTTAACTAGACAACTTTATTTGCTTATTAGCTCTTCAGTTTCTGTTTTGCTTCTTTCCAGCTTATTTCAACTGCTTATTTCCTATTTTTAATTTTTCTTAGGTTAGTTTTAAGTTTATTTAATTACCAAAAAACTTTCAGAATTTTTAGAATTGGTTAGGTGTTTTTAAATATTTAATTTAGTTTAATTAGTAATTAAATCATAATAATTAATTAAAAAGTCAAAAAAATTAATTTTCTTTTTCCAAAAATTTTCTTTTATTATTAGAATCGTAGAAAAATTATTTTCACATTCGTAGGACTTTCGTAGCTTACATTTCACTTTTTCTTTTGCGCACTCGCGCTTTTATTAAATTAACTTTTACGTTTTTAGTTTAGCTTACGTTTTAGGATTCCCGGTTTTCCCTAACATGTTTCCCGTATTATTGTAAGTAGATTTAGGATTTTCCTAGTTTTCCTTTGCTTATTTTCCCATTTAGGTTGCGTTTATTTTATTCTCGTTCGTTAATTCTTAATTCTCGGAACTTTAACGTACAATAAAACCAAATAACTCTCACAATTGAACTTACAAGCATTTTAATCTCCAAATCTCACACGATATTGCCCATTCACACCTCGTTGGGACACGACCCGGGTAATCACTTACCCGGTATCTCACACACACACACACACACACACACACACACACACACACACACACATATATATATATATATATATATATATATATATATATATATATATATATATATATATATATATATATATATATATATATATATATATATATATATATATATATATATATATATATTGTATTCACGAGTTTTTGCAAGTTAACCTTTTCCCAAAGGTTAATTAGTAAATTCCACTCACATCTACATTGTATTTATTTTGATACACGTTTCACACTCAATCAAAAGTCAAAAGAGCTATACAGAAACGAGATTAATTACTCTTTATGAAGCTCTGTTAAGTTAGCAATATCTCCTTGAACTTGATATGTATAGGGAATGTAAGGGTTTGTCTTTGGGGTACCAAATCCCTTATTTTATGTTTAAGTCCATAAAATCGAATTTAGGATTAACCCCTTTTTAAAAGTTTTGGACTTGATTGTAGATTCTATTAACAAATCAGAATATAACGTTATTTTACATGAGTCAAAATTTAATTAAAAAAAAAGCTCCGAAGGCCATGCTTATTTTCAGTTTTTTTATCCATCAATTTTTATAAACAAAATTTAACAAATGTTGACCAAACCAATTAAACTCTTTGACTTTTAATTGGCCATTGAGAGGGCTCAATATTTTGCCAAGTGGTAAAGGCCCAATTTGGTTGTGGCCAAAACCCCCAATTATAAATATTGTGTTTTCTCTTAATTGTATAAAAGATTCTTCAGTTTAACTTAGTAGTTTATTTTTTATTTTTATTTATTTATTTTTTTTTTGTCCATTGCTTAAATTTATAATAGCTTTAAATTTGGAACCAATCTCACTTTTGGAAATTAAGCATTAACCGGTAGTCAAATTCATAAATCTCATTTGATCCAGCGACCCTCGAAACTCACACTTGGTTGATAAGCTGATTTAAGTTCTTACCGTTATATTATTGGTTTTTACACCATAAGCATTCAATATTCATTAGGATTCCTCTGTTTCATTATGTTGTTCTTTTGACACACTGTATCGATAAACCATTATGCATGATCTATATTTACCTAAGACTAATAATTCCATAATACCTAAGGCAACCTTATTACTATATAAAATATATCGATTTCGTATAGAAGTCACACCTATATATCACTAAATTGTGAATAGCCACTTGTATACTAGTGTTGGTATAGCTAAAACAATGGCACGGAGGCATGTAGAGCTTTGATTGTTTTAGTAACTTCAACACACACTATCAAAACGAAAACATAAATAAAATGGAAGTTTCAATAATGAGAAAGAGGAGAAGTATACCCATGAGTAAATCGATCAAATCTACGACTTTCAATTTCATGGGGTAGATATTCCTGAGAAAGTTACCTCACACTGTGGGTATGCAAGGATTGGATTTCTACTTTATGTTTCAAACGCAATGTTAACTGTCTCTCCTAACCCAACTAACTATTTTGTTGAACAAATTGGTAGCTTAACATCATTTTTGTTCATCTTTAACTGACATTCTTTGGTCTGGGGATTGGGTACTTCTTCAAATGGATAGGTCTAAACCTCAACCACCTAATGTCGGGTGAGATCAAATCGTTAGTGTCACACGACATGATCCGTACGTACACAAACAAAATATTGAGGCTAGAAGGATCAAGATCGACGTTAGCAAATAAAGGTAAACCAAGCATCTTATGAGCAAACTCTTATTCGGTTTTCTTAGAAACATCCGACTGGCAACATCTGGTGCATCTCTTGCATCTTATGAGCAAATTCTTGCATTATTATGACTGCGAGGCAACCTGAAGTTACTAGTAGGATGTTTCCGAGAAATTGAATTATCTACTGCTTTACCTGTATTTGCTCTTGTTAATCGTGATCCTTCTAACCTTATGGTATTGTCTGTGTATCAGTCTGGTTCAAAAATATATTGTATGTCGAATATTTGACCACACACGGCATCAAGTGGTTGGGGTTTAGGCCTACCAATCTATCGAAGTACCGAATTCTAAAACAAATGTGATGCAGTGGTTGGGATTTAGGCCTACCAATTTATCGAAGTACCGAATTCTAAAACAAATGTCGGTTGCAGATGAGTTAAAAGGATGTCAAGACTACCACCAATCTATTGAAAAAAGAATTTGTTCAAAAAAAAAAAAATCTATAGAATTTGTTCAAAAAATAGTGAATGGGTTAAGGGGCTATGGTGAATGTCGAATTTAAAAGTCAAAGTAAAAAGCTAATCCTTAAACACCGACTATCTGTAGTATCAAACTAAGGAGCATTGCCCTTGAAGTTGCACGCGATGGATTTGATTTAGTCATGACGTTCTCCTATTTCTAATTATAACCAACTTAGGTTTATTTTCACTTTATAGAAGAATATTTCATGCCTGTTAATTCTTTTTACCCTATGGAGTTTCATTGGCAAAGTTTTTTTGTCTGTTCCTTTTACCAATAAATTTTGTAAACATGAAATCAAGAGTCTGAGTTTTGTTTCATATAATGTAGAATTACTATAAAGAACTGATGAACAGGATGAGGAATGTTTACTATAAAAGGTTTTAGATTATTACACTATCAGATGAGCTCATCTTGATTAAAGCACACAACAAATTACATAAATACTAGCTAGATGATTATGTGTGGACACTAATGATTAATCTAAACATAATGGCTGACTTTGCGAAGCTTTATTTTCCTATGTAAAATTTGATTCTACGGAAATATAAAAAGCAAAAAGCTCCAACTCCTATATCAGTCAACAAAACCTGGTTAACTAGTTTGCAGATTTCAGCCTTGACTTGTTATTCTGCCTAATTAGCACCAGATGTTAGATCTTGTCTTTATATTATCATGACACAAGTTTTTTTTTAATAGAATATATAGAACCCTGTGATGGACAACTCTAGGACTTGTAGCTCCTAATAATCCGTGTGCTTGCGAGCTGATTAGAGAACTATGTGATACGAACCGGATTGATAAAGAGATAGAACAATAAAGATAGAATAATCGACGTTCGAGAGGCAGAATACGCTCTCCCAATTGACAAGAAAACAATAATCCATAATAATATTTAGCATCCGAGGTGGCAAAACGGGCGGGCCGGGCGGGCACGGGCTAAAACGGGCACGGGCCAAACGGGCACATGTTATACAAATCGTTGTATAGAAGACCAAAAATGACGAAATAATTTACTTAAACGTAATACTTCATTTATATATATATATATATATATATATATATATATATATATATATATATATATATATATATATATATATATATATATATATATATATATATATATGTATATAAATTTTTCTTTAAAAACGATTATAATTTTCTCCAATTAAGAGAAAATATGTGCCCGTTAGTGCTCATTTAACTTTTCAACGGGCTAAATATGCCCATTTCAAAAAAAGGAGGGGGCTAAATGTGCCCAAGTTTTTTACAAAGTAGCCAAGATTAGCAAATTTTTTTCATTTTAGGCATAACTTGTCATCTCTAATCAAGGTATTACAACCCTAATCATCTATATATAATAATCCTATTCTTGTAGAACAAGTTGGATCATAATCTTTATCTAAATAAAACATATCTAGTAAATAAATAAAACTATTTTAATATTTATTTAATAATCATTCCATAATTAATAAATCCAGGATCTGTAGCTTCAATCTGCCTAATCTCAATGACAACACAAGTGTTTGATTTTGTCAACACGAAAGGGCCTTTCCCTTTCTTTTCTTTTTCTTTTTATTGACAACACAATGTTTGAGTCCCAAACGAGACCCTTTACTCTTATTCAAGGCACAACTAAACCCCTTTTTAAACCCTTTTTGCACTTTAAGCTTTGACCAGATGTCATGTTTCTGTTTAAATATTGTTGGACATATAGGCTTTTGATTATGTAATGTTATTGTAAGA
>JARVZY010009971.1:0-27101 GCA_030686995.1 Artemisia argyi | reverse complement strand
AATTCAGACCTAAAAAATGTGTTCATCTAAACCCACTCTGGGTTGTCCTGTTTCTGCTTGGAGTAATAATGTACCGATTTTGACCCGTAACCCACCCTACCAATTTTATCATTTACTTGTTTCTTTGCACATGATGTTTTAACACCTTACTATATTCTATACTTTTAGCACATATTGACCCATTTTACTCCAACTCAGTTCGCCAGTATTGCATTCCCTGAATCTGATTTGCAAGTTGTAACTAATCCTTCAGTGAATTTTGCATCTTATGTAGTTATTTAAGTCTCATTCTTTTAATAAAGACTAAAAATACAAACATGAAAACACCTAAGATATTTATATTGAGCTGCAACATCTGAATTAAAAGATCAAAACTTGCCTGCTAAAAAAAGGTGGTCAATATCCAACTTCAGACACAAAATATGAGGACAATTGATGAACTTGACAGCCTAACACTGATGTATCCGAAACAAACAATTAAATAACCTCGAGGCTTGGAACGTTTTTTAGTTTCATTTTTTGTGCAACCTGCTACAACTCCCATGGGTCCATTCATACCTAAAACAACACCATGCGTCAGTATATAGCAAGAGTCCCTGAATCTAGAGCCGCCTGGCCTTCCAATCCAGTTCCAACACACGTATAGCCAGAGCTGGCGTGCTGTTTGAAGGAGAAAATAATACGCAAGTTATAATGCAAATTCCCCACAGGCTGATTTATAACAGCCAAACTAATAGAATACCAAAGGTTAGTGTCACATAGGTCAAAAGAACAGAAAATGTCTAATATTCATAGCGCAGGAATAAGCCGAAATGAACTTTTCAGATAAGTTATAAAAAGGCATTATAATTGAGGCGATGGTATGAGTTTGTGGCTGATTAGGGTAATGTCGAATATTCATTACTGAAAGGAACAAAAAATTTTGAATATTCAAAATATGAAAGCTTATCTGAAAATTTTTGCACTTTTAACCTTTCGATAATGTGAACATTTATAAGAGCGGAGAAATACAAACAATAGCATGTGCGGACCTTCTTTTTTCCCTAATCAACCACAAACTCATACCATCGGCTGAATTATAATGCCTTTTCTGTCGATACTCATGAGGCTCAGGTACCCACATCACTAAAGTGACTATATATATTATGGCTCGGTCAAAACAACATTGTTTCACCTTGGGAAGTACATTATGGCCATAACACATATAATTGCAAACGATTATCATCAGTGCTTTACAATAACTGAGGCAATAGAATAAATTGGTAGAGCTGATTAAGGAAGAAAAAAAACCCTGGCGAACACACACAAATCACACCGAAAATGGGTTATGTTGTTCATTATCACTTTTCGGCTGCAAGCGGGACTATAACATGAGCAAAGGATGATAACAAAGTACACAACAGTAACAGTTATAATAATACTTCGACACACATGGTTATGTAATCGTTACGTACAGTATCACACTCACGTTTACAAAAGTACAGGCTTCTTTACTGTGTTTTGACATCAGATGCCGGTTTCCTTGTTCGTTGTTTCCGTTGTGCAGGTCTTTTGGTCCTCCTAGAATGTGATTCAGCACTACTACATGCACCTGCTGGTGTGACCAGTTAAAGGTAGGTAAGTTATTTATTCATCTGCCTACCTAAAAGGTAAATCTGTAATTAACAATTTACACTTGCTTACCCTTTGTCATATGAGAACCGGATGCTTCAACAGGAGTACTAATTATCATTTTCTGGGTAAAAGCTACGTGTCAAAGTTTACATTCAGTTGAATATATATCAGGATTATAATTTGTCTCTAGTGAAATATTTTGAGCTAAGACTTACTGGGCACAGATCATGAATTATTTCATCGACCGTCTTGTTTGGCCTTTGATGTGTACCCTAAAAGCAACAAATGAAAATCAATTTCACACTAAAAAGCGGAAGACGACAAATTTGATATCAAAATTTTATAAACCATTAAATAATAGTTTTAGTACCAGGATCCGGTGGCTCGCCTTGTGTGTTTTTCAGCTCTTTCGAAGCCGAAGGTACATACTGAAGTTTAATTTCGAAAGTGAGATTAAGAAACAGACAACATGAAAAATAAATAATAAAAGAGGACCAAGAAGTCTCACGTCTTTAGTAGCTTTGTAGCACCAATTTCCCAATTCAGACAACCCTGCCTTGACATATTCTCCATTACTGAAATATCAACACTTGCTAGCCAGGCATGAAGAGGCAGGTGAAAACCGAGCAGGCTCCGCACTGCAAGAGCCTTAGAAGTGCTTCGAGATCCGTTGGAATCATACTAATATGCGAGCACCGTTAATCCAACATCAACATAATACCCAAGTAGCCCAACCACATTATCATGTTTAAGCCTTGATATCATAGAAACATGTCCTCGTATACTTACAAACACCTCATAAGGAAAAAAAAAAAAAAAAAAAAAAAAGGTAAGCTATTCAATAAAGTTGAAGTGGGTGGGAAAAGCCTGTACGGGTAGACCATAAATAAAAGTTGGAACTGCATATAAATATTTATGCTACCATGGCTGCAACCACCTTCCAGACATGGTTGACCCGCTAAAAACAAAATAAGCTAAACCAAATAACCCTATAAATATCTCCCTGCCACAATGCAAACAACCTCAGCATTAGCTCATAAGGTCACAAAATAAGCTAATCCATTCATAATTTCAAGTAAATATAAATAGCTACCCTACCAACTTCGCATATTGTTTTATGTAGCTACTTCTTACATAATTTAGCCTAACATAGACATATTAGTAGTGATAAGAGGAGGCTATAAACTGCAAAAATAAGCTAATCCCAAGCTACCCCATAAGGCAAGAACTAACTTACCAGCTTAACAACAAACAAAAACACAAAATTTATTAAAAAAAAAAAGAAAAGAAAAAGAAAAACTCCCGAATTTAGAAAAAAACCCCAAATTATGTCAAAACCCTAATTTAAAATTGCAATTCTTATATATGATAAGTCATAATAATTGTTAAATTTATAATCAAATAAAATCATAGAACGCATAATCGCGATAACCACATATATGAAATCCTAATTTATATACCAAACATGTGATCCAAACATCAGAAAGCCTAATAAAAAAAATTAACGATTAGAGACCTAGTAACAGCTATTATCTGATCAAACACGCAAAATCCAGATGATCAAAAACCCTAGCGCAACTGAATGATCTAGAAAATGCTTTAACCCATAACAAAGAAGCAATATGTGGCTGGGAAAAAAGGGGGATTGTACTTGGTAACAAATGGCTAAAAAACAACCACAAAGCATGGTTTGTCTCACAAAAACACTATAGTCCCATTAAAATAATATGCTCATGTAGATGTTCCTGTAGCTACACTCACATAAATCACTATAGATGCTCCGATTTCATATTGCCGGTCTGGTCTGCCGGACCTCCAGTTAATGAGAGAAGGGGTGAGAGAGATGTGAGAGGCGTAGGGTATAATCCGGACTTCGGGGCAACCTAATTTAGGCGGATTTGGGCTTAAAAAACCCCGTTGGGCCACAAAAGGGTATAGTTAAAGATATAGGGGAATCCACGCTAAATGTATAATAGTTATAATTATAATACGTGAAAGTGAAAACAGTTAGTGGTTTAAATTGTAATTAGGGTATTTAAATATTTTATAGATTTTGTTGGAAAAGAACGAGAACTGGGTCAATCTATTCTGTGTCGAAGCATCAAAATCATAACTGCACACTCACACGATCTTTGCCGACACATAGGAGCATTCGGTGGAACCGGTGAACTACACTTGCTTCTGGATATTTTATAAGTAGAGGTAATCTAAATATTTAAGTTTTTCAAATTTTAAGTTTTAACATTAGGTTTTAAGTTTTAGGGATTCTGGATATTTTATAAGTAGAGGTAATTTAAAATAAGAATTGAGTGTTCATACCAAGGTTATAAATAGCGCGAGGTGTGACGTGGCGGCATAACCAAGCCTCACGTTTTTGCGGTTAAGGCGAAACTTTTGCGTTTATAAGGCGTGACATAAAGCGGCATAAAATATGAAAATATTTATATATTTATATCATATTTTATATATATCGGAGTTTACAACGATGTAGGATAAAGCGGTGTGGCGGCATGATCAAGCCTCACGTCTTTGCGAGGGTTTTGCGGGGCCTTTGCGAGCTTTTTAGAAACATGCTTCATACACATTGAAAAATATTTGGTAGATATGTTGGCTACAAGTTTACATCAATTTTTCTGTTTTTATTACTTGTGGTTAAATGCTTTAGTTTGCAAATAATTAGCAGAATCAACATGATGTTTAGCCAACTTTCTCATGATTGAAAAGCACCGTGAGTATTTCCTAGTGACTACGTTTTATTGTAAGTTCTGAAGTTCTTCACATACACTCGCATACACATTAAACAAAAACAACACAAGCATCACAACATTCACGTTATATATGGTTATACACGATCACCTGTGTTTTCATGGACGTAACCAGGGTACGATTTAACCAGGTACATTTACGAAAAATTATACAAAACGAGAAAAATAATTTTTTTGCACCAGAAGCATTTAGGAAAAATCAAGGTTTTTACAAAAATTATATATATATACATATATATATATATATATATATATATATATATATATATATATATATATATATATATATATATATATATATATATATATACACACACACTAAAGGATAAGAGGTTACTGTAGCAAACACTGTAGCTGCTACAGTTGTTTCTACAGTAACACTCTTTTTTGACACTTTTAGCCCCTGACGTTATAGATCAATTGCAAAGTTAGTCTTTAACGGTCGTTACCTAACAGTTATGGATTAAATTTGCAACGACCCAATAATTTCAGGGACATTGTATTATTTACAGTACAGACTTCCTTACCAAATTTAAAAAATAGTCCCTGCATTAGCGATAAATTACACAGTTAGTCTCTAAGGACTAACTTTGCAAAATTCCGATAACTTTAGGGGCTTTTATGTAAAAAACTATACTATTTCCAGAAATTATTTATAAAAATAGTACTCGCGGTTATCGATCTTTTGCATAGTTAGTCCTTCAAAAAAAAAAAAAAAAAAAAAATTGACCGTTTCGTTTCGAGTTTAGATTAAACACAACATTCCCGTAGCAACGCGCGGGTACCAAACTAGTTAATACTACGCTGCAAAATTTCATGAGCGCCCAGAAACCCACCATGGTTCTATTCATGGTGTTGTGATATATGCCGCATCATATGCCGCATCGACATGCATTGAAACATTACTTGCTATTGCAAACGACTCTATTTAATGGAAACATATTTTTAATTTCCATCATAGCAACTCTTGGCTTCTTTGGTTACAACAAAATTACTTATAAGTTATAATGCTTGTTGTATTTGACTCTGGGTGTTTCTTTCGATTAGAAGAAGACCTATTATAAGTATCTTTGATGAACTGACATATAAATTATGGACTTCACAAAATACCTGCAAGTCACGTACTTTGGGCGGAGCCAGGATTTATGTTGAGAGGGGCTGAACTAACGTAAATCATAACAATAAATATCTCGTAAAAAATCTATCTTACCATGATATGAAAAACATAATAATTAGGAACTAAGTTAAACTAGAAAATAATAGTTTGAAAAGTAATTTTGTTTTGTGTTATATTGAACTAGTTAATTTATTTTTATCTCAATTTTTATTAGAATTCAATAGTAATAGGGGTGGCTAAATGCAAAAAAAAAAAAAAAAAAAAAAAAAAAAAAAAGTTTCTTACGGGCTGAATAATTACTTATTGAAATGGATTTATTAGAGGTGATATAACACTCAGACTTAGTAGTCACCTTACTAGCTCCACTTCCGACACGTACAACATTATAAATCACTGTCTCATCATGATTTCAGATTATAATGCAAGAGCCGATGACTTATGAAGTTGCAGCTCACGATTTGGACTTGGGTCACTTACGAGACTTTCAAGTCTTTTACCCCCAACTCTTGAGGGTATATGACTCAACTTATTATAAGATGATCCGAAACACGAAAGGATAATTTTAAAGTTGTTTCAATGAATATTAGTGTTGAATGTTTTGCCCTACCTTCGGGTAGTAGTGATATAATTCTCTACTTTTTACTTGCCTCATACGGCCATACTCAACTCCGACGCAATTGAGCATTGTTGGTGTTGTTTCAACGTATACTAACCACTAATTCTACTCAAAGCTTAGGAACAGAACAATTAATTTAGTATTGATGTAAATAAGGTTTAGTTACGCGATTACATCAATATTATGTATAAAAATGTAGTTTGTATAAATCGAAAGACGAATAATAAAGTTAGGGATAACTTAGAGCGTAGAAATTGAAATTTCAAAGTCAACACTAAAATGAAGCTGAAACCATGGGTGTGTTGGCGCAAATATCTAGGAGTGGTGAGCGTTATGATTTTTTATGCTTGTTTGGCAAGTACAAATAGCTTTATTATTATTATTATTATTATTATTATTATTATTATTATTATTATTATTTTTTTTTTTTAAACCAACACTTTTAGCTTTATTATTATTATTATTATTATTATTATCGTAATGCTCATTTTTCAACGCTCCGTAAAGTAGTATTTAAGAGCATTGAACATTTATTAGCTGTTTTACATATTATGATTACACAGACAGCAATGCTATCAAACGCTTTTATTAGAAAAGCTGATATTGCTCATAATTACTGCTTACAACTATTGCACACTGCTACTATTTAGTACTTATTGCTATTGCTATTTTTGTGGAACACACCCTTAACCTTAAATACTACTACCTGGGCCTGGGTGATAAATCTAAATTCTAAAACTATAGTACTATACATAACTAAATGGGCCTAAAGCAAATAACTGGTCCATTCACCGCCTTAACCCAGGCACCCAGCCAGCAAAACGACACCGTATAAAAAAACAGCACATCAAACCTTCTTCATTCAACATTAATAAACGCGTTGTGGGTAACTAATTTTTTTTTTTCGCACAAATATATTCACAACAAAAAAGCTCATCTTCGATCCACTGATCAGAAAATCAGAAATTAATCCAAAATGGTACGTATTATATATAAAGTTTGCTATATAGATCGTGTTTTTTCTTTTTACATATGCTTAATTATTGTTATCTATTTTTTTTTAATTGAATTAGGGATTTGGAATTTGTTTCATATGTTTAGTTTTAATATTAGGGCTTGTGATTATTTCATGAAACTAGATAATTCTGTAGCTATGTTATGATCTAATTTAAAAAGATGAAGAAAGATCAATTATTAGGGAGTGTTTGGCATTGCTTATTAAGTTATGATGTGACCAATTCAAAAGAACATAGGTTTAAATTGACGCGGAAACTTGTGCACTCCTTTTAGGTTTTAAATGACACTTCCCCTAGGACCTAGCCCCAAGCAATGAACACCTCTCGAGTTGGGATTGAAGAGACGACCTGTTTCCTTAAAGCCCTCCTTGACTGGTCAATGCGCCGATGGTATGATGCCGAAATCTGGATGGACTGCAATAGATTGAACGATGGAAAGTAGAATTGTTATTAGAGTATTAGGATTCAGGAATGTAAGTCGCACGTTATGTCATTTGAAGAAAAAGGAGGTGCTTCATAGAGTTTTAAGGTTCAACTTTGTTGTTTAAAAAAACCCTTGTATTTTATACCATTTCTTTCGGTTTTTGTTTGTGAATTGAATTGGGAATCGCTAAATTAAATTAATAATTTGTGTATGATTTGAACCTTAAATGGATTTGTGTATGGTTTTAAATATACACAGAAGCCAATGACGTTTGAACTTTGAACCAATATATGCATATTCACTAGATTCGAGTACTGTCAGTTGGGGTGAATTCAATAATAGACGCCAGTGGCAACTAATAGGTTTTGGGAATTTTGAGTTATAAGCCCTAGACCTGTATCCACAGTATAACATGAGCAAACTCTAGAAATAATTTGTTCAACATATGTATAGTAGTGCGAATTGATACAATAGTGATTGTGTCATTTGCTTCATGTGTCTGAATAAAAAATAGTACGAATTTTACACTTTCTAGGGTAGTTGTCTGTAGAAGGAAAGCCCACGAGTTTTTGTGCCCTACACTAGATTAGGGCTGAAGGTTGGATTGTACCTCCGGTTATATGGTTTTCCTTTTTCATTTTACACAAGCATATCTATGAGCTTGAAACTGTTGTTTGTACTTGGTTTGGATGCATAACCTTTTCATCTTCGAGTAACGTCAGTTCTTATTTATCATTTCTAAACTTCAATTTTGACTCTTCCGTGTTGGAGTCTACCTGAATTATTATATATTTGGCGTTCATCTGAAGAGTGAAATAATGACACTATTTTATTTTCTGTAGTCGACACTTGCAGCTGCTAGGGCAGACAATTTCTACTACCCCCCAGAATGGGAGCCAAAAAAGGTATGTCATGTTTTCTTTTTAATTATCCGTGCGTTAATGCCTAAAACCAGGGCTTGCCGTTATGATATCATAAACGTCTATTATTTTGTTTATAGGGTGGTTTGAACAAGTTCAATGGGCAGCATGCGTTGAGGGAGAGAGCAAAAAAAATAGATCAGGGTATCTTAGTCATAAGGTAAATCTTCTTAGCTCTTACAAGCACTTTGTTAACTTTAGATAGAAGTTCCCAAAGTTACTGGATTTTAACCTAAAAAGACTGAAATGGAACCAAACATACGGAATTATAGGTTTTATATGACAATTTCTTTTGGATAATATCCAGGTTTGAGATGCCTTACAATATCTGGTGTGGTGGTTGCAATTCTATGATTGCAAAGGGTGTCAGGTTTAATGCCGAGAAGAAGCAAGTGGGGAATTACTATTCTACAAAGGTAAGCTGTATTTTAATACTTAAGGATAATATGAGTCATATTATATGACATACCGATCAGTTCACTACTTCGCCTTTTTTTTCTTCTGGATTTCTCATAGCAATTCTTGCTCTCTTTACTCAGATATGGAGCTTCTCAATGAAAGCTGCATGCTGCCAACAGCTGATTGTCATTCAAACAGATCCAAAGAACTGTGAGTATCTGGTTATTAGTGGGGCCCAAAAGAAGGTCGAAGACTTCGATACCGAAGATGCAGAAACTATGGCACTCCCTGTTGAGGAAGGTGAGCATACCATTCATTCTTATTCGTTGCTTTTTCATAATGTAACCCTCAGACGGTAACTGTTTATGCTTTATAAATTGATGTTGCTTGCTCCTTTCCAAATTAACGTCACAATTATATTTTTGGATGTCCCAAAGACCAAAGTGCGAGGTTTCTCTTTTATGATGAACCTAAAGCCAGTATTAACTATTTTCTCTCTAGTCCGCGTTTCAAAATAGTGAGCATTTGATTATGGTCCAAAGGGTCTTCTGCCTTATTGTCTCATTATTGATGAGTATTTTAAGTGTTGTTAGGCTTTGCGTCCTGAAAGTAGTAATGTCATAATTACTCCAAATGACAAAATGATCTAATGAGTTGTAACAAAAGTACCATGAAAAAAAGAAGTTGTAACAAAACTGGTCGCATGAGGTAATGTTTGGATGTGCTTTTGCTATATGAAGTTGCAATGTTCTGATAAACAGTTGTTTGTGTGTTTGACAAATTTTGATATCCAAGGATCTCTTGGTAATACGACTATTAAATTCACAGACCATCAGTATCATTTTCTTTAAACAGCTATTCTTGATTTGATTGTACAAAACTGATTGGATTATCATAATCAGTTTCCTATTATCAACACTAAAAAATGATTATCTGTGACTAGAAAATCAGATAATCATTATCAAAATATAATCTCAAACACCACTTTAAGTATTTCACCAATAGTTGACCATTTGTGTATAGTCAAATATGGATGGATAATTAAACATCAAAACGTTACTGAAATGTATGTTTTTGCAGAGAAAAGTAAGTTAGCCGATCCATTCTATCGTCTTGAACATCAAGAACAGGATTTAAAGAAAAAGAAAGAAGCGGAACCATTGCTTGTGCGGCTTCAACGAGTATCTGATGACAGACATTTGGATGATTACTCTTTAAACAAGTCCCTTCGTGCCAGACTTAGGGTACATACTTCTTCCACTCAGACTTATAATTTAAATGCTTAATAATTCCGGTGCCTTTGTATAGGGGTTTTGTCATGAAATTGCTACCTACTTTTTCAATTGGCCATTTGGTAATAGCCCGCTTATTTTGTTCCAGTTTAGTATTTATACTTGCACTTGATGGGTTCATTGGTCATTTAGGCATTGGGCTACGGGCTACCTAAAACACCAGTGAAAATGATGATGTGGTAAATAATCTGGCCATGTCAGCAAAAAATGCTTTCATTTTTGTCCCGTTTTGCGCTCTGTGCTTTCATTGGGTGCTTATTTGCTGGCTAAACCGATTAGCCGGACACAAAATTACCAAATTAACCCCGAATTAAGTATAAATACCAAAACGGGACAAAAGAAGTATAATCACCAAAATGAGCCTTTGAAAAAAGTAGCTTGCTACTATCTGACTTAAACCCTTTAATATACTCCTTATACTTTTTAGGCTTCTTACTCATATGTCGCTTTAAACAATAGGAACAAAAGAAAAGAGTTGCTGAAGAAGAAGTGACTGCAAGAAAAATGGGACTTGGGGTAAGACTACTCCCAGCATCTAAAGAAGATTTGGCGGCTGCTAAACGTGTAAAGTTTTCTTCAAAGTTTAATAAGAACAGGGACGATAAACGAGCATTGATCAAATCAGCGTCCATCTTCTCAGATTCGTCTTATTCATCCGGTTCAAAAAGAATGGAACTTGAGACGAAGAGAAGAAGAATAAATGCTGCATCAGCATCTAAGTTGCTAACTGGTGGATTTAAGCCGTCTTCATGGTCAACAGGTGCTGGATCTTCAGCACGAAAGAACAGGTGTTAGAATTACCACTTGAGTGACTCTAGAGTGTGTGTTTGAATTTGCCAGCCGTTTGCTTGCTTTAATCTGATATGTAATGCTGTATGGTTTTCTGCTTTTGTATATTTTATAAAGAGTATAAATTTGATGTTCTTTTGTATACATGTCAAAATTGGTGGTTATATTTGGTTGTGAGCTGAAAATTCGGAACTGTGAAACAGAAAATGATAAGAATTAGCTGTTTGCCAAAGAGGCAACTTTATGTGTCATGACCAGTGTTCTAAAAGGCGCGCCAAGGTGTCGCCAAGGTGTGAGGCGTGGCCTCGGCGCCACGAAATGGACCAAGGCGTGAGGTCTAGGCGTCATGTGAAAAGGCGTGGAATAAGGCGCGAAAAGGCGTGCAAAGGCGCGCCTTTTTGTAAGGTGTGGCGCCATTTTTAGAAGCATTTAAGGGATTTATGGATTTGAGCTTGAATTTCAAGTATTTGGGTTATTTCTTTCTTGGGCCTCGTAATTTCAAAACTTAATTCCTACTTGGGCCTCGTATTTGGGCCTGACTATTTGGGATTTGGGCTTTAGTATTTGAAATTGCTCTTATAAAATGATATAAAATTATAAATACATAAATTTATAAATATTTTGTTGCCGCCTTAAGCACGCCTTAAGAAACGCCAAGGCTTCGCAAAGACGCGTAAGGCTTGAGGCGTTGCTATGCTGCCACGCCACGCCTCACGCCTTTTAGAACATTGGTCATGAATGTATCATGTAACATTCTAACAAAAACACACTGGGCAAGATGATTATCTGTCTCAACTTTTACGCTCCGTTCTCGAGTTAGTTTTTAAAAGGAAAGGAAAGGAAATGATAGGAAATTGAAATTTTATTGTGTTCTCGAGTTTTTTTTGGACAGAAAGGAAAGGAAACAGGAAGGAAATGATAGGAAAATTCTAGTGATTTTCCTATAAGAATTTTCCGCCCAAATATGAGCGGATTTGGACGGAAAGTATTTTACACTCGCACTATTTAGTATATAATGACCAATATAACTTTCAATATTTACTCATATTCGACTCTTATGATAAAATGAACATATCTAAAAGTGCATAAATGTAATTATGTCTCTTTTTCTTTCTTTTCTTCCCAACTCGAGAACACAACATTATTTCATTTCCTTTCATTTCATTTCAACTCAAGAACACGAAATATAAAATCAACTTTCTTTCCTTTCCTTTTCATTTCTTTTCTCTTCTTTTCACATCATTTCTATTCCCACCTAGAAAAACTCGAGAACGCAGCGTTAGCATGTAAAATTCCTTTTTGCGTTCATTTATAAAAAAATGACTAGAAAAGCTTTGCTGTGATCTTATTCCTAACTTGGGATATTAAGTAAAATAACATCACTCATTGGCAAAGCATGAATTAGCCTTCGAGTTGTGGCTTCTAGTTCAATGCGAATTCAAAGAATGGAGAGGGGAGATCTTGAACAGAAGCACAAGAACAAGCAAGGGCTTACCTTATAAGCTTTTTTTCAGTTTAGAAGCAACTGGTTGGGAAACCAAGAGAAAGCTTGGCCTTTTCTTATCTTCTTCCCGCTCTACAACCTCCTATTATTTTATCCTACAAATCCTCTTACACACATAAAAATATTATATATATTTTTTTTCACTCTTTCTCACACAATAATATTATATATATATATATATTTTTTTTTTCCACTCATTCTCTTTTTGTATCAAAACCTTCGGATCTGACATTTGTCCGGATGTTTTGTAGGAAGAAGTTGAGGAGGTTTTAGCATTTTTTTTTCCTTTAACGTGTGTGTAGAAGAGTGAAGATGACATAGTACTAGGGAAAGCAATCATGTCTTTTGGCGGTGAGATTGAAGTATGGAAGCATGAGTGTAAAGGTTGTTACTATTTATTTCCAAGTATTAAAAAAACATCTCATTATTAAGCCTTGGGGAACAAACTTCGTCATTACAACGTCTGTCTGATGCTATCATCAACCCCATTCTTTAACTAGTGGTGTAGGTATGATCAATCCCTTGAAACATGAAAGCCAAAACACATATAATCTCATCATTAGTATTTCTTACCTTTATTTTGGTGTTTACCAAAAGATAAATTCTCACATTTCATCCATTTTGATCTAATGGTTTAGATTAATATAAGATTTAATTTTTTAAACCTAATTTTCATCCAACTATATAAAGTTTTATTTTATTTTATTTTTCCCCATTCACTCTTTTTTTTTTCACACATAGTTTGTGTGTGTTTTCCCTCAACCGCTTCCCTCCATAATTAGTTACTTTTTTCCTCCACCACCGCAACACCACCACAACACCACCGCAACACCATCGGAACACCACTGTAACTCCTCCACAACACCACCGCGACTTTTCCACTATTCCATCACAACACCACCGCATTCCACTGCGAATTGATTGTTCATTATCATGATTAATTTGCTAATGGTTATTTTTGATCTTAATGAACTTGCTGTTTCAGTTTCTGAATTTTCTAGTAATTCAGCGGATTGTTTAGCTGTTGTGGATAATTCTGGTGATGTATCTGCTAGCAGTTATGCGGATATAGCTGCCGATTGTTTAGCTATTGCAGTTTGTGATAATTCTGATGATGCATTTGGTAGCAGTTACACTGATTGTGCTTCTAATCATGTTCATGATGCTAATGCATAATGTGATTTTAATTTTGATTTATAAGTTTGTTTGTTTTTTTTTTTTTTTTTTTTTTTTTTTTGTTTTTTTTTGTTTTTTTTTTTTTTTTTTTTTTTTATGATAATTGTGCTTTTTGTTTTTGATAAGCTGTTGATTATTGTGTTATATTGCTTATTTGTTACGCCGTTAGTTTAAGCAGCTTAAACATGATTATAATTGTGCTTTTTTGTTGATGATAAGCTGTGTATTATCACCTGTGATAAGCTGTGTATTTTTGCTTATTAATCAAGCTTGTTGATTATAGTGTTTTATTGCTTAGTAGTTACGCCGTTAGTTTAAACAAATTTAACATTATGATAATCGTGCTTTTTGTTGATGATAAGCTTTGTATTATCACTTGTGATATTGTCAGTTTAGTCTGTGTATATTTTTGCTTATTAGTTAAACTGCTACTACGTACTTTACTGGTTAAGCTTTTTTATATTTTCATGTATAATATCACCTGTGATATTGTCAATTTATGATATTACATTTGTGCTGTTTTAATTGTTTTGAATTGTTTGATAATTCAAGCTGTTAATTGTGCGCAAGGGCGGTCCTATGAAGGGGCAGGGGAGGGTCCCGGCCCCCCCAAAATTTACGGCACCTAGTGTAAATATTATAGTTTTTATAGGTAACTTGTTGAGGTTATAAACAAATCTCCGATTCGGCCCTCCCAAAATAAATTCGCCCCCCCCCCCCCCCAAAAAAAAAATGTTCTAGTTCCGCCACTGATTGTGCAGAATCTGGTCATAATTATGTGTAGTATCACCAGTGATATTTAAAGTTGAATATATTATTTTGCTTATTTTAGTTTAGCTGTTGATGATATATGTGTGGTATCACCAGTGATATGTTTGATAAGCTGCTGTGTTATGCTTTTTGATGATATATGTGTGGTGTCAATCTTTTATTCATCATGATTTTATCCATACTCCTGGTGGATCGGTTTTTTGGGTTTCTAGAGTTATACTTTTGAAAAGTATATCTTAGTTGTTGTTTCTTCTGATGTCCTTGTTGATTTTCTTGCAATTGTCCTTGTCGATTTTGTGGTTGGTGTTCGTGTCGAGGGTGATGATGTGTTGACCCTTGTTGGTGTTGTTATTAGTGGCGAGGTTGTTGATGTTTCAGTTGTATATGTATTTTTCTTTTTTGTGAGGCTCATTAGAGTTTTCGTTTGAGGGGCTTGTTTCTTTGTTCTTCTTTGTATTATTTCTGTCATACCAGCACAAAACATTTCCCAATTAAGTTTTATGAATACGATATGTGAAATAAACTCTGAATGTGTGTGCGTCATATAATTTATAACATTCTACTGCAATTATACATACACATTCTACCGAATGTGTATGTATCTCAGGTGATATATAGGAGCTAAATGTCAAAATCAAGTACGTTACATACATTCAGGTTTTTATCACAATTAATTCTTCTAGAGTAGACGTGCTTATGTTTACAATATACCTTTACTTTTGTCAATCCCTGTAGATAGTTGCAAAAATGCGCTTGTCGACAGAACTGTATTTACAATTTTTTTTAGTAACACAATGTATGCAATTTGTATTTGTAAAACTTTATTAACATAAACTAACTGTTTAAAGCTTCTTTCGTGGACAGTTGTGCAAAAATATGAGCATCTACATTTTTTCAAAAAGCAAAAACTTGATCTCTAATAATATCTACTAGTTATCAGTACTAGTGCTCGTTATCATAAGTGATATACTACAAAAACTGAATAAAACCGCTACAATTGTTCTTCATCATAGATGTTATATTACCAAAAACTGAATAAAACCACTACAACTGTTTTATCACTGGTGATATAGTACCAGAAGTTGAAGGAAGCCACTACAACTGTTCATCATCATCACATATGTTTTACTACAAAAAATTGAATAACATAACTACAACTATTTTATCACAAGTGATATTCTACCAAAAAGTGAAGAAAATCACAATATTCATCACATTATTATAAAAATCTCTCAATAAAGATATAAAATCAACAAAAACTGTAAAATCTAAATAAATAATTTCTTATAAAACTCAAATAAGTTCATAATCATCACATGCATCACAGTATCACATAAAAAATAACAAAAAATACACAAAAATCTTCATAAATAGCAATAATATTCATAAATAAGTACAAATCACTAGAGATACTAATAAAACAAGTAAATACCTAGTCGAAAGCATCGTACCTTCATCTCGAGATTCAGTAGGTTCATTTTGAATCGGATTTTTTATGTGGATCTGCTTGTGGACTTGATGGTTCTTCGATTTTTATGTTTTTTTTTGATGATTTTAACGGTTAAAATCGGTTGATTTTGAATTTTCTTGGCAGTTTTTAATGGCGGTTAGAGAGAGAAAGTGGGATATTTTGTGATTGCGATTGTGTGGAAAGTGAGAGGTCGGAGTGGGGTAACTTTGCTGAATCGGCAAAAGTGGTCATTCCGTATTTTTTAATCTTAAAAATGCTTTTTTTTTTTTTTTTTTTTTTTTTTTTTTTTCATCCAAGGGTTAGATCTTGTCCCTTGGTATGCATATTTTTTGGGTATTGAAAATAAAGCACCTCTAGTATTTCAAGGTTTATGCTATTTACATCATATTCTCATAAGTATCTTGGACTAGTGGTAATAAGAGGTATAACATGTGTCGAAGAGCCAAGGAGGACGCGTCCTCCTTGTTACCGTGGCCCAGTGAAGATGCGTTTTACGCCATAAAATGAAGGACCCAGTCGTCCCCAAGACGGAGTTGTGGAGGAGCAAATGGTGAGTTGCGAAGTTGACTAATTTGTTTATAAATGTTGTATAGGTGTATAAGTGGGGTATTTTTGGGTGGTGAAGTTGGTTGTCTCATTACACTAAGTTGGCGCTGAACTTGGTTGTGGAGAGAGAAAATGATATGGCCCTGAAGTGGCGTTGAAGAAGTTGCATGGTTGTGGTGACTCCTTATTACCACCAGCCTTATTTTCAAACTAGCAGTACGTACTTCTTTTATTGGAAAACCTTTTCGAATACAAGCGTGGAAGTTCTAGGCATCAAAACGTCGAACAAAAATAAAATTATACGGAGTAAACTTGTAAAAAAATAATACCACCGAGAAATTTATAATTTACAATGATTGTCTATTTGAACAGAGACAAATAAATTCAGTGAGACCTGTCAACAAGTACACGGTATACAAACCTTGCACTACAATGACCAGACTTTGTTTTGTGTATTATTGTACAGTACTTGTTTTGATGCTATAAACTATCGTTATCATTAGTTTCCTTAAAAAATAATAATATAGTCTACAAAAGTAAGTAATTCACAGACGACCTAAGACTAATCAGGGACAAACCTAGGATTTTTCTTCGGGTGTTGCACAATTTCGTTTGGTTGGGTGTTGCATATAATTTTCTTTATCATAAACAATAAAACTTGCACCTTAAATAATTTTTAGGTTAAACTGAAGTAACAAATATATTTTTGGGTTTTGCACAAACTAAAAAAGTACTCCCTCAGTTCCATAGTGTTCACAATGTAATCTTTGGATGTCCCAAATTAAGTGTCCGCTTGTATCTTTCAACAAATAAGATGAGAGTTTAGTGGGTAAAAGTAATATTTGATTGGTGGAGAGTTTAGTTAGTGGAATCTCCTAAAACTTTGTGCATTATGAAAGTGGACAATTAATATGGGACGGAGGTAGTAACATTTTTTGAAAAAATTGCACTTCATAGCCCAAAATAAGGTGTAGCCCATGCCACAACTGGCTCTCATGCGGGTCCGTCGATGAGACTAATTAAGATTTATGAAATACAAAATGAATTTGTCCCAAACTATTCGAATCGAAGAATCAACAAGTTCCCTCACTGCTTAACCTATTTAATTAAATAGATTAAACAAGTCAGAAATGGGTTACACGTGTTATGCATGTCTAGGTTATGATTAAGTTTCTTGACACGATTAATACACGGGTCATGTTTGAGTATAGAGGTTATACCAACCTGCCAACTCGTGAACTCGAATAGGTCAACTCGAACTGACTCGATTGCCACCCCTACTATCTGTAGATGTTAACCGATTGCACCTTTACTTACACTTTTTTATGGGCCGGTTAAAACATGTAAACACTATTTTGACAGTTTTGTATGGTCAAGTCATAACACTGGTTATGATATGCACAATAAAAATTATTAAAAGTATGTGAATTCAATTGGAAAATTAGAAGTTGACTGCATGCAAAAGAAAAATATATCGAATTGGATGCATTTTTTTTTTTTTTAATTTCTTTTTTATACCTGTATAGTGACACTTCTTAGGTTTGTGACATATGTGTCCCAAAATGACGGTTATCTTTGCATTGGTTTTGCCCTCCATGCCTTATGATATTTACATATATACACTTTATCAAAATGAAATCATTTAATCTTTGAATATATATTTAAAGTTACAAAGTTCGAGAGTCTGATCTTTGCAATTGTTGTTGATGGTTTACAAACCAGTCAAATTCTTTTTTGTTAAAATCTAAAAAGAACATTGCCTTTTTTAAAGGAACCTGAATGAATTTGGATAATAATAATCAAGCACAATTATGTTTTTTTGTTTACAGTTCAAGTTGCCCAACTTTTTGTGAACTTTACTAAGTTTTGTCATTTACAAAAATAAATAAAGACGTTGCTTAAATATTCTATCTTTTAGTGTTTACAGTTCAAGTTGCCCAAAAATAAATAAAGACGTTACAAAAATAATTACTTAACTGGATTTCCTCAAGTAATTGATGAATCACTTCAAAATTATGTTTCCTATCTTTTAGTGATTTGTAAGATGAGTTGAATGTCGAACGGGTTGATAACAACATACATTATAGGGTTGTTAGCTTTTTACGGTTTTCTGGTTGGAATATACCGGAGAGTAGTTGTTGTAGATTTAAGGGTCGTTCAGAGTCGTTGGAATTGTCATCTAAAGTTATATTGATAGAGTCGTTGTAGTTAATTTTAGAGTCCTGTTGGTTGCAATTGTCATTTAATTCGTTTGTAGTTATTAGGTTCTTGCTAGTTTTCATCTATTAATTAACTATCTCAGGGCCGTTACATTGATTTGGGGTGACCCGGTGCGAAATCACAAATAGGGCCCTCATAAATCACGAAAAATTAATTATTATAGAAAATTAAAAGTTTTTTGACATCGCGCAAAACATTAACAAAAGTCAAATTCAACGCTACCAAAAAAACTACAAATATTTAGAGTGCTACTAAAGCACAAATATAGCTTTACTCTACAATAGATGCAAAATACTTATTTCTTGAAGAGTGTCATTCTTTTAGCATTTTTCGTAGCAAAGTTCGATCAACATTTCATAATTAACACTTTCTAATATATCATTCTCAATAGCTATCAATGCCAATCCATTAAGTCTCTCTTATGACATTATAGACCTCAAGTAAGACTTCAACAATTTTAATTTTGAGAAACTTCTTTCTACAGATGCTACAGTGACCGGAATAGTCAATAATACTCTATATGCGATTATTGCATTAAGAAAACAATCTACCTTCTTCAGATATCTTAGAACTTCAGTTGGCCCCATGCTGTTAGGAAAAACATTCTTTAACAGCCTTAACTCCATGTATAGCTCATCTACATCGATATCAGATTTATCGTTATTCTTCAATGCAGCTTCAAGACGACTGCAACAAGACTTAAGACTGTCGTCATCATAGGACTTCAACTTGTCCGAAGTAAACAAGAAACCAAAGATGTTCTCATATTCTTGGTATTGTTCGAACCTTGTTGTAAGTGAAGCAATTGCTTGGTCAACAATGTACAAGAAATAGTTTACCTTGAATGACTCCTCTGCGAAAAGCAAAGCATCTTGACTATCTGAATTCTCATCAAATTGTTTTCTTCCACGAAATATTTAACAAATACACTAAAAATTCAAAACATTTATGTGTAAAACTATAAATATTAATAGATATATACTAAATTGGTACCACTTGCACACCTTAATCGCCGCCACTGAACTACCTCTCAAAGAAAACAACATAGATTATAAGCATAAGAATACAAATAGAAAGCTTTGAGGTTTTGTAAGTTGGTATATATGAAATTAACGTGTATATTCAAATAATTGAAATGACAAAACCCTATAAAGGTTGGCTAAAGTACTTAATGGGACCAAATTAGCCATGCGTGTGACCACGGTAAATGGGTCCCCCAGGGCGAATTCTTGATGCAACTTATAAACTAGAAACACTGAATTGACTTGACAAACAGGTAGTAAAAAAACCCCATGTTTTATGCATTAAAGAAATGGTAGGAATTGGAACTTTGGAAGGCATGCACCAAAAGATACTTTGTGAGAAACTACGGAAAAGAAGCTCATTTTGGTTGGAAAAAAGTGGTAAACATGTGGATTGGTCAATGGGTAAATTGAATTTTGGTGTATGCTCTTTATATAGTGACCTACTTATCTGAATTTATAATATATGTTTGATCATAGTGTTAAGGGATAAGGGTAGCCTAAGTCCGGTTTGTGGGTTTAGGATATTAGGGTTTGACGGGGGTGGCTCAACATAGCCCACTTAGGTCTAAGATCAGACCCGCACTGATATCATGTAAGACAATGAAACCCGTAGGTTAATCTTTATTAATCATTCACTATTTATAATTGTGAAACCCTAATAAGCTAAACCAATAAATCGTGGGCTTATCCTTATCCCTTAACATATTAGTAGATAATTAGGCCAAAGCTCGGTTTGTGGGTTTTGGGAATTAGGATTTTACCATTATAAAGTTATACGAACGGTTTTCATTGTCTAACATAATATCAGCCATTAAGATCCTAAAACCTAATCACATATCTTCCGCTAGAAAATGCTAACCTTCAGTATAAAATAGTTATTGTCCGGACATCGGCAACTCGCCGATGATTTGAAGGGATACCTAGCGTAATTAGCCTAAACTGCCGTTACTTTATTCTCCATATTTTCGTCAATTGGTGCATCAATTCATAGCCACTGTCGTCACTTTATTCTCCTTTTCATCATCAATTCTCATCCCCAAATCATCAACCGATGTATTATTTAATAAGGTGCTTGGTTGCTTGTTTGTCTAAATAATTCACCCGTTTCATTAATCCATCAGTGTTGGCTACATAATAAAATGGCAATGTTTCATTAAAAAAAAAAAAAAAAAAAAAAGAAAGTTATAGTTTTTTTTTTTTTTTTTTTTTTTTTTTTTTTTTTTCATTCGAATCCATGGTATCAATTCTCAAATTTTGTTGATGTCGAATCTAGGGTTCTTATTCCCGAGACTATTTTTGTTGATGTCGAATTTAGGGTTCTTTATTCCTAAGACGACTTCTGTTGGTGTCAAATCTAGAGTTCTTATTCCGAAGACGAATGTTTTGGATACTTTGGTTTATCCTTTGGATATTTTGGTTATAAATAAACAAAAATTAGAATAGGAGATCCCATTTTACTTTGGTTTATTGTTTTATTTTGCTTTCTTAATTTTCTTCTTTAGCCCGAGCTTCCGCTATTTCGCCGCTCGTATTGCGGGGGAGTATTAAGGGATAAGGATAGAGTATTAGAGTTTCACTATTGTAAATAGTGGATGATTAATAAAGATTAACAGTTTCATTTTCTTACACATAGTAGGGAGAGAAGATGCTGAATTGATCCTGAGGTCGACATCAACAATGTTAGGACAAAATAGTATCAATGAACTCAACTCGATAACTTAGCAAGTTTAATTTCTGAATTTAAGTTCCATTAGGCTCAAGATGGATATGGCTCAATTACGATTAAAAAATATATACTCTGTGTTATGAGTAATAAAGCAAAACTCAAATTTAGTGGCTTGAAAAGAATTATTACGAAGAAATGCTTTACTTACTACAAGAAAATTGATGCTGTGGTTCAAACCACTATATAAGTTTATTGTTGATTTATATTCTCCAAAAGCCAAGGAAGACTTAATCTTCAACTATACGAGGCCTTCCGACCCGTGCTATGCATTCGTGCTTGTTCTAATTGTTTATAGCGTATTGCTCAGTATCAATTTTTATCATTTTGTTCGTCAATAAGTTCATCAGTTGTGATTTTATTATCACAAATACTCAAAATCATTTTGTTCATAATCGGTTTTTGTTGGTCAATATAAAATCATATAATTGTCGAATAAAGTGTATTCTAATGATAGTGTCTATTTTGTTATTCTCTAGCATATTTGTAAGCACTAATTTTCGTTATTGTTTATCACAAAAACGCAAAATGATTTTATAATCATTAAAAGTAGTAGTCATCATATTATATTGTTATTAAGGAGTAATTTATTTTATTTTTTCAATCACCAAAAATATGCTTATGCAAAAGATTGTGCTTAATATGTTTATAATCTTTTAAAAACTAAAAGCAAATTACAATGAGAATATTAAAAGAGTATATTTGAAGAGACTTTTTGCAAGTGGTTACATTTAAAATAGTCTCTTTAAATGTAATCTTTTAATATGGATAAGTTACACGAATTATATTTTGCCTATTTATTTGATATCTTTTTTAAAGTTAGTTATAAACCATTTGTACTTTGGTATTTTTTTTTTCAATGGCACATTTTCAATTGTTAAAGAACTTAATTAATGTTATGGGATCTTGTAATTTGCATGATTGCATGCGTTTCTGGTTTGTGCAACAGGCAGGTGAAGATGATGCTTTGTCCAAATTGCTTATTGGTTGTTGTTAACATTTGAAGCGGGTAATGCTGAAAAATCAAAACATGATAACGAACATGGAAGCATTAGCTCCTCATGCTGTTTGTCTTGAGTCGTTATTTGTTTTGAAAAAGAATCAAGAAAGGCATCGAGTATTACTTGAAAAGTTGGGAGGGTTGTTTTTCAAGTGAAAGCAGGTGTTCGTGAGGAAGAAACTAATGCTATTAAAATGAATGAGTTTAGTTAGTTCTTAGATAAACTTTTATGTTTAGACTTTGAGCTTTGTTTGTTTATGTTTTTATGATGTTGAAAATAAATATAAGTATCCATTTTGATATTTATTCAATTGTTTATTATATGAACTTATTAGGACTTATTTATAAAGTTGACATATTTTTATTTATTCTCAAGATTGTAACATTTCTAAATTTTATTAGTTTATAATTTATTAGGTTTTTTTTTTTTTTTTTTTTTTTTTTTTTTTTTTTTTTTTTTTAAAACTTGTAGCTTATTGGTATACTTATGATTGTTCGGTTCAATTCATTGTGGATTTGAGGAGAATGCAACAGGACGATTTGGATGCAGTTGATAGGTTGATTTTTGTTGTAACTCAAAAACATGATGCTCTTCGTGCATTGTTATCTTTTATCGAGAAGTTGGAGGCAATGAAGATTAGATATTTATTTTCAGTTTTTTAGATTTTTATATATAAATTAAGATGTTTTGGTATGATAATGTTATTTGTAGTGTGTTTTAGGCATCTTTTATCATAATTTGCACATTTTGAGGATTGGTTAATGTAGTAATGCCATTATTCTTTTTAATTTTTAGTCATCTTTATTATAAGTTGAAGGGCTGAATGGGTCATTGCAAAATTTATGTCTGAAACTGATTTGATATTCTGCATGGGAAACTAAGTCGATTGTCTACATTAATGAAAGAGTTAATTTTTGTAATCATGAGTTCCGCTCAGTTCCAATTTAGTTTGATTACTACTAGATTAAAAAAAAAAAAAAAAAAAAAAAAAAAAAAAAAAAAAACTCAACCTAACTAGAAAACCATTTGTCTTCTAAGTAATCTATCAATGGCTGCTCGATCTGAAACTCCGCTCATTAATTAACTCAAAGAGATGCTACATAAAGCACTCAAGTTTCTTTATGGTCATGAACATACTGAAGATGAACCATTCCTAAGATGGCTTGGGGAGCGATGCCATGAGTTGGAAGTGAAGATTGAAAAAAGAAATGCAAGAATGGTAGAGGTTTTTTCTCTCAACCACGATGATGAAGAAGCTGGTGGTGATGTTTATGAAAGCCTACGTATGGTTCAGATCAGGGAGAGTAGGAGGTTGGAGGCACTTACCTCCGTCCTGATTGAGGTCTGTGCTGGCTTGACCGAGAAGGAGGAAGACATGGACCTTATGGACTGGTATGATTAGGTGTTGGTGGGTAGTGCTTGTGGAGCTTCTTTTGGTTGTTTCATCTGTTTGTTGATAACGTTTTTGTGAATGGTGAGTCATGGTTGGCTTGTCTTTGAATAATTATTATTGTATATGTATTTATATTATAAATCTATTAGTAAAAATATTAGTATTAACTTTGTAGTTGTGTTATTTATTTATTTTTTCCTTTTTTACTTATTCATTTTTTTCCTTTTTCCTTATACAATGTGGGTCTTTGGTACTTTGACTTCTCAGTCATTCACATATTACACACTCAAAGTGTATTGGTAACGATTGACAGGATCTAGGGTTTTGATCCTTTTAAGGTTTGGGTGAAATCTGTTATGATCCTTGAATGCAGCTTTCATGTTATTCAATGTAACTGATTTGGGGATTCTTTAATCGTCTTAGGGTTTGATTGAAATATAAATTGAAGATAATGAAAATCCTATTTGTTCTCAGTTTCTAAGGTTTTTGACCCTTTTAGTGTTTGAGTGAAATCAAATATAATTGAGCAAATAGAATATAATACTCTATTTGATTTTGGGATTCTTTAATTGTTTTAGGTTTTGATTGAAATAAGTAGTGAAGATAATTAAAATCCAATTTGTTATCAGGTTTGTATTTTAAGTATACACTATTATATTAATTTGTTGGACTTTATGTTTATTTGATGAATTTAGTCGTTTTTGTTTTGCATTTATTAAAAACTTGTTACTTTATGGATGAAATTTATGTTGTGTTGTTTTGGCAAATAAATAGAGCAAAATAGATATTAAGGAATGTTTGCCTGTTTGGATTAGCTTATTTTTTGGGGTTATTGGCTTATTGAGATTTATGAAAGTTAATAAACTCATTGTTTGTTGGCTTATTAGCTTATCCACTTAATATAATGACTTGTTTAAGTCATAGGCTCAAATTGATAAGGCCGTAAAGTTTAAATAAAATAGGCTTGTTGGTATTCCCAAATCTCAAAAAGATGATAAGATCACAAATTAAATTAACCTAAATACCCCTGTAGGGCTATTCATTCTTAGGCTTAAGTTGACTATCACCCCCATAGGACTGAATGATGGGTTAAGGAGTGTTTGGATATGGATTTTGTTTAGTGATTCAAGAACGGTGATTGTCTGTGAAGTACAATATGAATATAAGTGTTTTTTTTGTAGGTCCTCAGGATTGTGTGGCTTATGTGGAGCTGCAACATGGTGGGTGAAAGCGGCCTGCATCTTGGCAGGGCATCACGATCATGTTCGTGTTTGCAGCCATGGCAGGTTCGCAAACTCTTTTATCCGGTTACATCCCCATCTCCTTTATAATGTTTCCCATAAGGCTATAATGATATCTGTTGGCTTATGTGGAGGTGTAACATGGTAGGTGAAAGCAGCCGGTATCTTGGCAGGGCATCACGATCATGTTCGTGTTTGCAGCCATGGCAGGTTCGTAAACCCTTTTATCCGGTTACATCCCCATATCCTTTATAATGTTTCCCATAAGGCAATGATGATGGCAACAACCGGATGGCGTAGTTTAAATACTTACTATGCAACCGTGTTTGTTTGCAGCAATGAAAGCTACTTTTGATGGACATGAAAGCTGCATTGAAGGATGCTAAAAATGCAGCCTCTTCATATTGATGATATATGTTGGCTTATGTGGAGGTGTAACATGGTGGGTGAAAGCGGCCTGTATCTTGGCAGGGCATCACGATCATGTTCGTGTTTGCAGCCATGGCAGGTTCACAAACTCTTTTATCCGGTTACATCCCCGTCTCCTTTATAATGTTTCCCATAAGGCAATGGTGATGGCAACTACCGGATGTCATAGTTTAAATACTTGCTATGAAACTGTGTTTGTTTGTAGCAGTGAAAGCTGCTTTTGATGGACATGAAAGCTGCATTGAAGGATGCTAAAAATGCAGCCTCTTCATATTTTCAGGACATGTTTTTACAATTTTCTGCACTCTTTTATCCGATTACATCCCTGTCTCTTTATAATATTTCACATAAGGCAATGATGATATCTGTAATCTAACACAAATAAACTGTGTCTTGAATGATCTAACCGTAAGTTGGCGGGGCAACAACCGGATGCCTTAGTTTAAATACGTACTATGCAACCGTGTTTGTTTGCAACCATTACGGAATAAGGATAGTTTTGTGACTTGAATACATGAAGATATGAGCTAGTTATTTGTCACAACATTTTAGTTGTTGGATAATTTTTATTTCATTTTTTGGGATTTTACATGTGGTAGTGTAGATTCAAGCAAACATATTCATCACCACCTATTAAAAACTCTCATTATTCATCTTCTTCTTTCATCATTCTTTCAAGAAAAAATGGTTAGCTTTCTGCATATGAAAGTTGTGTAATTGAATGTGTAATTGAATTCTATAATGAAAGCTGATTTGATGGATATGAAAGCTGCATTGATGTCTATATTTTTAAAGGGGTGTTTGGGATTAGTGAAAACTTGCATATTTGTAAGTTTTGGTTACTGTTAAGGTAACTTTTAAATTGTGTAATGCAAATAAATAAACTCATGACTAAAACCATGGATTAATTAATTTCTTAATGGTTGTTATTATTTGATTTGTAGGATTTGGATAGCCTGATGAAAGATGCAATTGATTCTAGCTATAAGGTCATGTGGTCCGCTTTTTATTTTAGATTATTTTTTAAAGTTAAATAAGCATTGCATTCATAATAGATGTAGCAGGTTACAACAAATTTATTTAGGGGCGTTTAAGCCATACTTAAGCGATATATAATAACCCATGAAACTAAATCATAAACAAAAAACCATCTATTTTTTCCCTTCCCTTTTCGACTGGTACTTGCATCTCTGAGATATTTGGGAGCAAATGACTTGATTTTAAGTAAATCACAACTTTCCTTATTCGGTAGACTTAGCATTTTAACCCTATCCGCAAAAGCTTGTTTTGCAAAATGGTTGGTGGTTGGATTCATGCTAGCATCAGCCATGTTGGAGCTTGAACCCTTTTTTTGTTGATACTTTTGTAGTTCAGCATATGCTGAATCACTGCTTGAATCTTCATCTTGCTTTGGAAAATATTTAGACCATGGCATTAGGTAGGATGGTTCAGAAGAATCACTGTTTATGGTTATGGAAGAATCACTACTTATCGTTATGATTTCTGCAAATAATAATAATAATAATAATAATAATAATAATAATAATAATAATAATAATAATAATAATAATAATAATAATAATAATAATAATAATAATAACTTTATTCATGTTGTGCGTGATGTTCTTGTTGACATTTGTTCTCGGTCC
>JARVZY010009970.1:0-27071 GCA_030686995.1 Artemisia argyi | reverse complement strand
TATTGTTCTCGATAAAATTTTCAGTTATCGAAATCTTCGATTTCTCGATAAAAGGTTTCGATAAATGTTAAATTTTCTCGAGAATAGTTTCTCGATAATATGTTTCCATGAATTGAAAAGTTTTCTCGATAAAAGTTTTTTTCTTCTCGATAAATTTTTTCGACAAAGCTTTTCTCGATAACTTTCGCAAAAAAAGACTGTTTTCGATAATGTTTCTCGATAATATTTTTCGATAAGTACTTTCTCGATAAAAGTCATTTTTTCAGAAATAGGTTCTCGATATATTCTGTTTTCAATAAAGGTTTCTCGAGATGGCATTTTCTCGATAAAGTGTCAGTTATCAAAATCTTTCATTACTTTACTTTCTCGATAACTTTGCCTTTCTCGATATGTTGTATAATTGGACCTTGATGCATGTTTCGTAATCTCATTTCAATGGTGTGATTCATTAGTATGATAGTATGGTGAATTGTGATTGTCTTGTTGTGTTTATTTGCCATATGCATTGTTTGACTCTCAACTAAATGATGCATTGTGTGCCTAACTGTTTCATGTATTCATATGTATCCCAACTCTAAATTGTGCTAACACATAACAACTTTGGATGTTTGGTTTATATTGATACTTTTCAGACTAAAATGGCTGAACACAATGAGAACGTTGCAGAACAACCTCTTCCACTACTCACCTTGGATGACATCACTCCTGAGAACTACCATGTCACTCTTGGCAACAACAATCCCCGAGTTGACTTCAACAAGCTGAAAATCACAGAGAAGTCATGCATGATTGTGAAAGACATCCTACTAGCACATCCTTGCAAGCCACTGCTCACCTGCTCTACATCAGTTCCATTATTCTACCTTCACCAGTTCTGGCTTACTGCTCAGGCCAATTTGGATGACGAGTCCTTCACTGTTACTCTGGATAACCATAAATACTCTGTGGATCATGACGTTCTTCTAACAGCTCTTCTCATGCCACAACCTGACACTGAATTTGCTCCCATCTTACCTGACCTGGAACTTCTTGACTTCTTCATTGAACTAGGTTATGAGGTTGATGATGATGAACCTCTTGTCAAGCTTTCCAAGTTCAACGTCAAGCATATTCCTCAGCCTTGGAGAACATTCTGTTTGTTGGTGGTAAGATCTATCTCTGGAAGGAAAAGTGGTCACGAACATCCTAGGCTCGAACACCTGCAAACATTCTGGGGAATGGTGACTTTGACACCAATTGACTTTGCAGTTCCTATCATGAATGATATCGTCCACAGTATTCAGACTGAACGTGTGAAGACTATGATACCATTCACAAGATTCACCAAGCTTATGATTGAACATCTCTGCAAAAGTACTCCAGAATTCATTAAGAGGATGGCTGATCCTAATGAGCCGAAGCACCTCTTCGAGGAAGACTTCACCACCTCATTCATCAAAACAACCACTTCCTCTACTAAGATCAAGGGAATGAGGATTCCAGAATACTTACTGAATGATAAAATGAAGAAGAGTCTGAACTACAAGTTGTATGACAACGCCTACAAAGGAGTACAGGAAGAAGAAACTGTTAAGACTCGCAGCAAAGGAGGTGCAAAGTCTGGGAGTACTACAAGCACCACTGGATCACCTCGCACAAGATCTAAGTCTGCTTCATTGGCAAAACCCAAGACTACTACCACACCTAAGCCTACATCCAAACCCAAACCTGCTGCCAAGCCAAAGAAGAAGGTAACTTCAGGGTACACTCTTCGTGATGAACCAACACCTCCACCTTCAGACACCGAATCAGAGTTTGATACGGAATCAGATGAAGAACCTGACTATGAACTGAAATACAGAGCATCTGAAGAAGGATTCCCTGCTACTGAGATTGCAGTTCAACAAAGTCTTGAGACTTATGAAGAAGAGACCAGGAGAAGAAAAGGTGTTACTATCAATGAACCGAATGATGAAGAAGATGAACCGATCGTTGAACCGTTGGTCGACAAACGAAAACTCAAGAGTATAGTTGTCGATACAAGAGCTGAAGAAAAGCGGCTACTTAAGGAACAAAGGAAAGCAAGTCTTGAAAGCCGACTTCTATCACGTCCTCCTACACCACCACCTATTGCTCAGTCAGAACATGAAGGGACTACAAGCAGCATCATACCTCCCACAATGACAGAATCAGCTCCACAACCTGATGACAACGTCAAGGACACTGATAAGGCTGAAGATGTCCACATGTCTGATACTGCTACCTTAGAGGAGAATGTTGGCGGACAAGAACACATTGCTGCGGATCAGAAACATGAATATCTCATCACACCAGAGTTTCTTGCACGAGAAGCAGAGGAAGCCGAGGAACGTCGAAGAAAGGAAAACGAAGAGAAGAACGCATTCGACACCAACATATTTCTTCAGTCATCTTCTCAACAGACATCCTCTGCACAACCTCCACCTCCACAAGACTCTCCACCAAAGGATCCGTCTCCTCCCGCATCTTCTTCAGACTCTCACAACGAGTCATCATCCGAATCATCACCTGAGCACTCATCACCCACACCTTCTGAAACCGAATCAAAACAACATTCAATCAATGAACCAAAAGATCTTCAGGAGCAAGTGAACACACTCACCAACACTGTTACCAAACTCACCAAACAAGTTGAGGAATTCCAGGAGTCGAAGCAGCTAATCGATAAGTTCTTGAACTCTGACTACGAAGGATTCATCAGAACTGCAACACATGATTTTCTCACAGAAAATATGGTTGACATGATCACTCCTACAGTAGCAAACCTTCTTGATCCTATCAATGACAACTTGGACCACAGAATCAGAAGTGTTACAAGAAAGATGTTGTCTACAACACCATTCACGCTACACACCGCTAAACCTTCTACCGTGGCTCCTACCGCACCAGAAATGTCCTTCAACGACATGCTGGTAAAAGTGTTTGACAATATTGCCTCCAAAACTACACAGACAGCTGAAGAAAAGGCATTACATGAAGCAATGGAGGCTTATATGTCAACAGAGTCATGCAAAGAAGCTGCTGGAACCCGCAAAAGGTCAAGAAAAGATGACGATCCTGACCCAAACTCCAAAGGGAAGAAATCCAAGTCTGGAACAGGTCCCTCATCCTCTCTTCATCCTCACAAGGAATCCACTCCTACGAAAACTCAACAACAACCCTCAACTACCGGTAAAGGTCAAACCGAAGATGAAGAAATGTTCATGGAACACACTGACGACTTCCAGGATCCCCTTGATACCGATTACCGTGCTCCACCAATTCATGATTCTCGTGCTGGACCATCATCACCACCCAAAGCTAAAGACAAAGATGCTCCATCTAAGTCCAAGAAATCCAAGAAGAAAAGTCGTCACACATGGCTCGACAATGACGATACTCCTCTTAATGATTGGTTGACAGAAATGGTTCAAGCACAACCTCCACTTGAAGATGAAGAACCCCTTCCGGGAAATACTCTACAGTTTACCCAAGCTATCATGAAGGATCTTCACATCAACAAACTTACAAAGACAGAGCTAAGAAGAATCAACAAGGATGCACAGGATTTCCTCAAGAAAAGATCTGGGAACAAAGTCGAATACGAATTTCATTTGCAGAATATAGCCAGTGCAATGTCTGCCGAATTTGACTGGCTAAATCCTGAAATGAATATCGATTTCAGTTCTAAGAACCATGAAAAACCTTACTTCACCGACTGGACAAAGCCGTTGCCACTGACAGGATTTCCAGAAAAACCTAAGTTACCCTACAGTTATTTCTTCAACAAAGATCTTCAGAACATCAAACTCACCCAAGAGAAGAAAAAGGAGAAATATGCCTCATCACTCACAATCTCCGTACCAGCCGCCAGATATGAGATCCCTGCCATCGAAGAAACAACACGTGTATTCAGCAACTCCATCGTAGCTTACGACAGAGATGCCCTACATGGTATTCAACACTGGCCAGACCGTCGTCGTCTCGGGTACACCAGCAGATTGGAAGAGAAATCGTTAGAAGATGTGAAGCAGAAATCTAAGATCATCGCCATCTTGGAGATTCATGAGTCACAACGTTTCAACTACAAATTCATGCGTGAAATTGTGGTTAAACGCCAGGATGAAAAGAAGTATAAGTTCTCCGAAGCAGATTTTCCAGACCTTTATCTGAATGACATCGAAGATATGTATCTCGAAAAGGTTCAAGGAAGAATGCGGGGTTTTGACAGAGATGTACAGTACAACTTTATGGCATCACTACTTCTCTACATCCGACGACTTATAGTTCAAGAAAGAGTGGAAGATCTAGAACTGGGTGTTGAAAGCTATCAGCAAAAGATCAATTTGACTAAGCCGCAATTCACGTTTGATGGCATTTATCAAACGTCACAGTTTACTCTCAACCAAGACCCTTTTGGTTTCACTTACATCAACAGCAGAAAACTTCAAAGTTTCATGAGATTTGATGAGGTGCATAAGTTCTGTGATGTTACCCTCAAAACCGTTCGTGATGGGCTAGTTAAAAGATTGAATGATGATCGGAGAAGGATAACTAAGGGGGAACAACCAAGATGGAAATCCAGCATCAGACGACAAGTTAGGAATTTTGTCTTAAGGATTGAGGAAAGGTTATTTCGACGGGAACAGATCAGACGACTGGAAAGTTACATCGGCGTCAGACCATCATTTCCTGTCAGAAACTTCGTAAGACCAGAACCCAAGTTCACTGACTTTGATGCTCCTCTACCAGACGAAGAATAACTTGGTACATTTGACTAAGTTCATTTTGATTGAATGATTTTTTTTTCCATAATGGCTTGTGCACGCATTACAGTGCACAACCCGGTCTTGTATTGAAAGGACCCTGAGGTACGCATCAGTGCTTCAATCCTTAATATAAGGAGCGAAGGCTTCTTACTTTTGAGTAGAATTAATCAAACTTTTCTGATTTCTCATAATTCTGCTCAAAAGGACAAGTATTTCACCTCAATAAGACCTAATCACTTGTTGAGGGGGAGCACTTGTCAAAACAAAATACTTTGCTCAAAATCATAAGTTCGTGGTGAATCTCCCCGAAAAACTCAAAAGGCATATTTTAATTTTAAAGTTTGTCAAAAACACCATTTGGTATGCTATTTTTGAGGGGGAGAAAATGTAAAGTGATTAAAATATACGAAGTAAAAGGCTTTAAAGTTGTATCACAAGCGAGCTAGACTCAGCACTGACCCAGGAATTGACGAGATAATACAAGTTAGTTAAATCGAAAGGACAAATCCTCGACGGGTAATAACATCAAGTTAGTTACTAGAGCTAGTTGTCACCTAAAAGCTGACAATGTATCTCTTTAACTAACCACGTAAGCGTGTCTCGAAAAGGACTTGTCTCAGTAGAAATGTACCATCTCGAGAAACCTTCTGTGGACTTGACCAGGCCGGGTAATAACTTCAAGCTAGTCTAACTAGTGATGTAAGCGTGTCTCGAATCGGTCCTGTTCACAGAAAGTGGATCAATTCAAAAAGTGTTTGCTCCTCCCGCATGTGCAAATTTATCAAATACTTATGAGCACATGTGCAGGGGGAGCCCCTCAAAAGTGTACACAAAACTCTCAAAGTGTTAACCAAATTATTTGATTATCACAAACACTTTGAGAGATTTTCTATCAAAAGGTTTCCTGGCTACTGTTGGAGTTATAAGGTGATTAAGATAGGAATATCCGTCCTATGATCCGCCAGAGCCGGAGGGATCTACCCAAGGACATCTCCCATAGTTAGAATTAGAAGTCCTTAGGTATGATACGAAAAAAGGAGAAATGAATGAAAGGGAAAGAAGGAGTTGAAGAATTAAAAAGAAAAGCAAAGAAAAGGGTGAAAAGAAATAGCCCTCCATATGTTCAACCTTAGGGCAGACACCGGGTTCAATACGTATGCTACTGGTTGTTGCTAAGGCAACACCGGTATTGAAGATTAAGTCGTCATGGACCCAGTGACGCAATGCACTAAAACCTTCTAAACCACTCAAGTTCTCTTAAAAGAACTTGTTTCATTCTCACGGGGAACCCGCATAATCTATCGACCTATCTCTTAGAGACGGTTGATATTGAAGCAGGAGACACATCCCCAGTCTCCGTATAGGAAACCTAGGAGTGCACTTATAGAGTCTAGAGCCTTGAGATACATCAAAGATCTCTTAGGAACACTTAGTATTTCTACGACTGGTGTTCTACATCAATGGGCATCAGTTGTAAACTATCGAGTCCTTCGCAGATCTTAGCAATCTGCCTAGAACGTTTATGAGAGGATTACTTAGGTATTTCTCAATGAGTGAACGGAAATCCTGCCAGGGTCAACATCAAACAGCCCTGACAGCAGGTCACTTCGGTAACCCCACAAGGGTTACGCTTAGTGTTTGCGGTGGTTCCATCTCGTTCTACAGTCGTGGAGTGATCCCCAGCGACTCACCCAGTCATTGAGCTACTTAGTAGGTCTAGTAAGCTCCCTCGGGAGTATCTGATATGGGAACGGCCTGGATAAGGATTAGAAGGAGTCTTCACACTATGCTGTTGACGAGCTCTAATTCCTTATCCGTAAGTACCGGTTGTTTTATTGCTAACTGTTTACTCGCAGGTACCTCACTTCCATGATGGTAGATTCCAACATGCTCATACATACATCTTGAAGTCAAAGAAAGCTCCCCCAAAGATCTTAGCAACACAAAGTTCAAAGAAAGATTCTACAACAATAAGCAGAATCTACAAAGTTCAAAGACAAAGATCTCAATGCATGAAAAGGAACTTCTTGTACGATAAAATCCAAAGTCTTAAGATGTATGAGTATGTTGGAATGGCGGACAACCACCACAGACGCAGGAGTGACGAACGGCAGACTACTTCGTAACACAATCACTACAACATCATCAAAAGAACAAAGACAAAGAGCAAAGTATATACATCATTATTCTTATCATTTCTAAGACGTCTGAAGCTGTGAAAGTCAAAGATTAAGACGAAGACGTCAAGCAACCATGATGACCGACCCTTAGGGGGAGATTGTTGGAACCAGAGTTTTACTCTTTTATGAAGTCTCGGTCATTTGTAATAATACTAGGTTGCTTAGTTATTATTTACTTTCATTTAAATTATGTGTTATGATTGTAAGGCTTATGTAAAAGCCCAAGGGCCTAAAAGCCCATACGTTTTCTACATGTTGGAAGCTAGGTGTGTTGCCCTAGCTCTCCTCCTATAAATAGGACCTCATGTATTCATTTATATTTGGTTGGTTAATTGAAAACTTTAAGGAAACTCTTGCATTTCACTTTCTCAAATTTCTCTTAATCATCCCACTCTCATTCTCATCTCATTTCTCACATCAATATACTTGTGTTTACTAAATGGTGACCTAACACATTACCGGTGGTAATTTACAGTGGTTGGTGAGTAGTTATCGGTCTGTCGGCAACGCTTACCGGTACGATCGTCGTCACCATCGCACTGCGTTTCACACTCATTGTAGTCGTTATTTTTTGTACTCCATCGTATGTGAATTTCAATTTAAATGGAGAATGATGACCAAAGACATGGTTTCTACATAATGTAAAGTAGTGGTCTAAATTTGTTATCTTTGCAGTTAGTTGTACCAAATACTTTTATTACAATACATAAAATATTTGTAGTAATATGTTTGACTTGTACGGAGTAATACATTTGGTCAGTGAGGATCTTGTTCAGTTGTTCGCAAACTGATTTTGTTATTTTCAATATTTAACACAAATTAAATCACATTTTTTTTTTAAATTTACGATAAAAAAATGAAAAATAATGGGCGGACCCTAGGGGTGGCAATTGTCGACACGCACGATAAACGACACGAACCCGACACGAAGTTAAACAGGTTTAGGTTGAAGATAAACAGGTTTGGGTAAAAAACAAGTCAACCCATCTAACCCGTTTAATAAATGGGTTATGTTTGGGTTGAGTAAATATTAAATAGGTCAACCCGTTAACCCGTTTAAGTATATAACACTCTAATTATAAAATATATAACATGCCTTCTTATGTTGGATGTGGATTAAATGAATTCTGTTATGTATTTAATATGATTGAATTTCGATTATACCTCATATATCATAAAAATTGACGCTTATAACCGAGAAAATTGTTGTATAGTTATTTGTCTGTTATTTTTAACATATTTTAAATCCTTATATCATTTTGGCATTTAAGCTAGTTAAATCAACAAATCACCAACATTATTCACTACTTGACCTATCTATACTACTTATAAAGAGAAAATGGTCAAAGTGGAAAAGTGAAAACTTAACTTTTGGTCAATCCCCATAATGCCCTTATTAATTAAGGAAACTTGAACAATCTAATTAATACTCTAATTAAAACACCCCATTACTTAAAAGTACAATAATTTATTCTAATTGTACAACCAATTAAAAAAACATATCTATCAAATTAAATACAACCAATTAAAACACAAACCGGGTTGACCAGGTAATTTGACCCTTTTTCGACCCAACCTAGCAAGTTAACCCGGTTTAAATCGACCAATTTTTCGATCGGAGCGGTTCAACCGGTTGAACTACCCGGGTCGAACCGGGTTTCAAAACATTATCCATTACTTAAAAGTACAATGATTTATTCACATTGTACAACCAATTAAAAACAATCTACCAAATTAAATACAACCAATTAAAACACAAACCGGGTTGACCCGGGATGCTTCAAACCTGGCGGATTGACCCGGTTTAATTTGACCCGTTTTCGACCCAACCTAGCAAGTTGACCCGGTTTAAATCGACCCATTTTCGACCGGAACGGTTCAATCGGTTGAACCACCCGGGTCGAACCGGGTTTCAAAACATTATCCTTTACTTAAAAGTACAATGATTTATTCACATTGTACAACCAATTAAAAAACATATATACCAAATTAAATACAACCAATTAAAACACAAACCGGGTTGACCCGGGACGCTTCAAACCAGGCGGATTGACCCGGTTTAATTTGACCCGTTTTCGACCTAACCTAGCAAGTTGACCCGGTTTAAATCGACCTATTTTTCAACCGGAACGGTTCAACCGGTTGAACCACCCGGGTCGAACCGGGTTTCAAAACATTATTTTTCGTTTATAACCTATAAACTTTTTTTATCAATAAACTATTTGTCGTTATAAAATCCCGTTGCTATGCACGGGTACTCGTCTAGTTTATTTAAATAGGTTAAACGGGTCAAAATGGGTTACATGTGTTATGCAGGTGCGAGTTCGGGTTGAGTTTCTTGACACGATTAATAAATGGGTCGTGTTTGGGTAGAGGTTATACTAACCCGCCAACACGCGAACCCGAATAGGTCAACACGAACACGACTCGATTGCCAGCCCTAGCTGACCCGACCCAACCCGTTTGACCTATTTTTAAAACATGACCTGTTTGACCCATGACCCATGGCCCAAACCGACCCATTTTCCACCAACTTTCTCACAGTTAGGCTATAGACTCATTGTGCTTTGCTATGTGCTTGAAGTTCTCTGGACACTATCTTTCAAGCTCGTAGTTATATTCACTTAAGCTTCTTTATCTTTTGGCGAACTAAAAGAATGGGATTTTTAATTAACTTGTGAGGGTTCTGCAATTTCATGACTAACTACACATGTGTTATTTCTTTTTTAAAAGATATATCTGAACATTAGATTGCTTTATCGTGTCACTCTTAATGTACATAGAAACACAATTAGCTTTTAAATGTGTGGTATAGACAACAGTTGTTCATACTAATACTTACAAATAATCGAAGAATGATATAGTACCAAAACTTGTACGAACAGAGTGACATCATTGTAGAAGTTGTACAAACAGAAAACGAAAGCTAGTTTTTTATGGTTATTGCCGTGTTGATAGAATTGAGGTTATGGTTCTGGTTTGGTTCAAATTGTTCGCTGAACCTCTAACTATGTAAGCTATTGCAATATGATGGTATATGTATGTCGATAGTTGATAGTAAAAACCAGAGAGAACTACAAAATACATCCCTGTGGTTTACAGGTTTTGCCATCTTACAACCCTGTCAGAAACTTTTGGCAAAATACATCACCCGTTAGGCAAACGTTTGCCACCATACATCCCTCGTTTACAATAAGGATTAATGGTGCAATTTCTTTCACCGTTATCTCTTAACGAGAAAGAAAATATTACACCGTTAGCCAAACGTTTGCACCGTTAGTCCTCATTTTGAGTTTATTACGTTTTATCCGTTTTTTGTCAACTTTTTCCGTTTTTATACGTTTTATCAATTTTTTTACCCTTTATCCGTTTTTTGTACGTTTTATCCGTTTTGTCAGTTTTTCTCTTTTTTGTACGTTTTATCAGTTTTTTTTTTATGTTTTTATCCGTTTTTTGAACATTTAATCCGTTTTTTGTTTGTTTTTTTCCGTTTTTTATACGTTTTATTAGTTTCTTTACGTTTTTATCCGTTTTTGTACGTTTTATCCATTTTTTGTCAGTTTTTTCCTTTTTTTGTATACTTTATCAATTTTTTTTACGTTTGTATCCTTTTTTGTACTTTTAATCCGTTTTTTGACATTTTTTTTTTCCCGTTTTATGTACATTTTATCAGTTTTTTTTACGTTTTTATTCATTTTTTGTACGTTTTATCCGATTTTTTTACGTTTTCATCCATTTTTTGTACGTTTCATCCGTTTTTGTCAGTTTTTTTTACGTTTTTATACATTTTTTGAACGTTATATCGGTGTTTTTACGTTTTGATCCGTTTTTTGTACGTTTTATTCGTTTTTGTCAGTTTTTTTACATTTTGTCCGTTTTTTGTACGTTTTTATCCGTTTTTGTACATTTTATCCGTTTTTGCCATTTTTTTTCGTTTTATCTATTTTTTGTACGTTTCATCCGTTTTTTGTACATTTTATCCATTTTTTGTAAGTTTTATCTGTTTTTTTGTATGTTTTACCCATTTTTTGTCAGTTTTCCCCTTTTTTGTACGTTTTACCCAAACAAAATACGGATAAAAACGTACAAAAAACAGAGAAAAAGACAAAAACTGATAAAAACGTAAAAACTTACAAAAAACAAATGAAATGTATAAAAAACTGATAAAAACGTAAAAAAAACTGATAAAAAACTGATGAAACGTACAAAAAACGGATGAAACGTACAAAAAACTGACAAAAGCGTAAAAAAATGGTAAAACATTCAAAAAACTGATAAAAACTTAAAAAAACAGATGAAGCGTACAAAAAAACTGATAAAAATGTTAAAAAACCTGATGAAACGTACAAAATACAGAAAAAACTGATAAAACGTACAAAAACGGGAAAAACTGACATAAAACGGATAAAACTTAAAAAAAATGGATAAAACGTATAAAAAACGGATAAAAACGCACAAAAAACGGATAAAAGGTAAAAAAAAAACATTTAAAAATTGGATAAAACGTAAAAAAAAATGGCAAAAAATGGATAAAACGTACAAAAAAACGGATAAAAAATAAAAAAAAATTGACAAAAACGGATAAAACGTACAAAAAGTCAATAAAAACATAAAAAAGCTATTAAAACGTACAAAAAAGGAAAAAAACTGACAAAAAATAGATAAAACGTAAAAAAACGGAGAAAAAAAAACTCAAAAAGAGGACTAACAGTGCAAATGTTTGGCTAACGGTGTAATATTTTCAGTCTCGTTAAGAGATAACGGAGAAAAAAATTGCAGCGTTAGTCCTCATTGTAAACGAGGGATGTATGGTGGCAAACGTTTACCTAACGGGTGTTGTATCTTGCCAAAAGTTTCTGACAGGGATGCAAGATGGCAAAACCTGTAAACCACAGGGATGTATTTTCCAGTTCTCTCTAAAAACTAAAAAGTGTATGTAGTTTGAACATTCACCTGGCTGCTATTTTTGTTCACGTGTTTATTTGGCATATGGTAGGATTGTAGGCTACCTATTTATGCTGGGTGCGATAAGACATGTGATAGATGTCTTTAATGGGGTTGATTTCTTTAACGTGTTATTCTGGTCCAATGTTCTATGCATGTGTCTTTTTACTAGTATACTAGTGATGTTATCTCTTTTATTTTAAGAATTGTTATGAAATTTGTAAGATGCAACTCTTCCAGGTGAATATAGATATGGTCTAGTTGAAAGTTAATATATTATCTGATAATGCAACACAATGGCTGTTTGACAGTTGTAACCACACTCGACCACATACATTTCTCTACAGTCCAGTTTGACTTTAAATGTTTTCCCTTTCTGTGTTGAAAATATTTTTGTAACGATGTCTGGTGAATGTGGCAAAATGGTAAACTTGTTTGTTTCTTGTTGCAGGATGTATGATCAGATGCCTGAGCCGAGGTGGGTGATTTCAATGGGAAGCTGTGCAAACGGCGGTGGTTACTATCACTACTCATACTCTGTTGTTAGGGGTTGTGATAGGATTGTCCCAGTCGACATCTATGTTCCCGGTTGCCCACCAACAGCCGAAACTCTCTTATACGGTCTTCTTCAGCTACAAAAGAATATCAACAGGCGTAAGGACTTTCTTCACTGGTGGACCAAGTGAGATGCATTCTGCTTATGGGAATCGAATAAGTTCTGTATTTGCTGTTCCTGCTTATGTTGGGAGAGTTATTGTAAGACTTGCATATTTTGTGCTGAATGAATTTTGTATGTTTACGTTATGTGCTATTATGGCTTATTGTTGTTTTTGTTAAAAGATGGGATTGAATAAAATGCCCAAAAATGCTTTTATATATGTAGAGATTGGAACAAAATCTCTTCAAAAGCTATTGTCGATACTCTTATTTGTGTTATTTAGTATCATCCATATAATGTTTAAGGGGTGCTTTTCCCAATTGTTATTTAACTGAGCGACCTATTTTGGGAAAAATCAATGCCGAGTCATGTCAGTGACTCACATGTTCGCGGTCTCACCGGGTTAATCCTGATACTGTTTCTGTTCCCTGACCACCTCAAAATGTACACATCTAGCAAGATTTGAACCATTTACCTTTTATGAGGAAACCAACGACTTTACCAATAAGCCATTTAGTGGTGGTTAATGGAAATCATCATTTGTGAACATAATAACATATATACAAAACAAAGTAAACTGTTACGATCCCACATCGCCCATGGGACTGGGTGGTGGTTTATAAGTCTAGGTGTCCTCTCCTCTTACAAGCTAGCTTTTTGAGTGAGTTCTACACTTGGACTTATGAACCGATACGGGCCTAGTATGGGATAGGTTCGTATCAATTGGTATCAAGAGCCAACCCTACCGTTCGAAATTCCAACACTCGGAGTGGTGGCTTGGACCCGAAAGAAGGGTGCCAACCGTGACCAACAAAGCCGTGACCAACGAGCTCGGAGTGGTGTGTTGAGGCAACATGATCAAGATCTCTTTATATTTTATGATGACAAATAAACCATCGAAACACATAAAATAACAAACGTTAGCCAAAATTCCCCGATTCACATGTCTGCTCCTGGCGCGCCTCCCACGCGTCAACGCGTGGGTAACGCGCCATGGCATATTCTCTTCTCTATTATGCCATGTGAGGAATACCATTTCTACCCCTACAAAATTACCCTTTCTACTCTTCTACCCTTGGTATTTAGTTTTCTAATAAACACTTCACAAATGATTTTCCAAATTGGCTATTTGAGTTGGTAAACCTTAGATTGATTAATGTTAAGGTTTAGTGTGAAGTACAATTGGGGGTTTAGCAAGGTAAGACATTTATAATGCCAAAAACCCAAAGCCTCGGGAATATTTTCCCTGGGTGTCTGGCGTGTCTCCCACGCGTCAACGCGTGGGTGACGCGCCGGCCTCGGTAAAATATTCCTAAGATTAGGTTTTGCCTATAAATACCATGTCTTGCCTCTTGTATTCCTCACCCCTTGCCATTATTCTTTCTCTCTACATTCTTTCTCTCTAATTTCTCTATCTCTAATCTTGTGTTCTTGTTTTTCATATAACATCTATTGAAAGAACACATCCTCTTTGCAAGGGAAGAATCACAAGAACCTAATCCACTCTTGTGATTGTGTCGAGGGTCTTTTTATCTTTACCCTTTCTACTACAATCGAGTCTCTAGGTTAGGTTAGGACTTAGTTGAACAACCATTCATTCATTATATTTTGTAAGGGAAGTCTTGTCTCTTGGTGACCAAGCCTAGATCATTGGGGATCTAGTTGGGGTTTGATACTTCCGTGGGAAGTTTTGGTAGTGGTCTTGGTGACCCATAGGTTAAGTCGAATCACGAGATTCTTTAGGGTGGTTTCTGAGGGCGGAATACCGTGGGAGTAACTTCTTCTTTGTGAGCATCAATATTGTTGAATATTGGTGGAGTGAATTGTAGCGTTTGTAGTCCACCGAAAGGATTATACTAGTTGAATAGTATCGTGTTGTGGATTCGCAACTGGACGTACGGATGGTATAATCCCCATCCCGAACCAGTATATATCGTGGTGTCTCTCTTTACTCGCTTTATATACTTTGGTTGTGTTTGTGGTTGTTTGTATTGATTATACAATCACCTGGTTTTCTTTGAGGCTTAAAGTTTTTAAACGTCTTAAAAGCCGAAGAAAACGTATTCACCCTCCCCCCCCCCTCTACGGTTCTACAATTGGTATTAGAGCGGAATACTCAAGATTTTGAGCGTTAAAGCCTTCCCGAGAAGTCGTTTTAAGTCAAAAACTTCTTTCCCAAAAATCTAAAATCCTAACTAATATTTTTGGTAAAGTCGAGTATAGATCCATGGCTCAAGAGAACTATAGAGAGGGGCATTCTATGGAAAGACCACCTCCGTTTGAATACGAATGATTTCGTTTTTGGAAAATTATATTTGAGACCTATGTTAAGTCTAAGGATTATGAGTTATGGTATATCTTCCAAAATGGTGATTTTGATGAAAAAGAAAAGAAGATGGTAGACAAGAATCATCAAGCAAAAATGATGATATATGATACCTTACCTCAAGAGGAGCTTGAGAGGGTGTGCATGTGCAAGACCGAAAAGGAGATTTGGGACTTACTCCTTTTTGCTCATCATGATACCACACAAGTCAAGAATTGGCAACTTGAAGAAGTAGAAGAAGAAGCCATTGCGTCCACTATGGGATCAAGTAGATATGACGAAAAAGGAGATTACAAAAGTCAAGAGATGGCACTCGTTGAAGTGGTTTGGAGCAACGATGAAGATGTCAATCAAACAAACAAGGAAGCAACATGTCTTATGGCGATTGAGTCTCATGAGGTACAACCTAACTCCACTACTAGCAAAACTTCTTTTGATATGTTTGAATTGCAAGAGAAAAATGAGGAATTACTTAAAAACTATGAGGAAGTATTTAGAAAATTAAAACTAACTATGAAAGAAAAATGCTCTTTTCAAAAAGAAATTTCTAAAGCACTTCTCAAAAATAATGAACTTGAAATTGAAGTAAAGAGACTTGTCACTCTTCATGAGAATGTTGAACCATGTAAAGATTGTGAAAACCTCACACTAAAGGTTGTCTCCTTGAGTGAAGAAGTCTCGGAACTTCAACAAAAGTCATTAAATGTTACAAAACTCAAAAAGAGTAGTAATGACTTGAATGAGATGTTAAATCATCAAAAAGTGTCCCAAGATAAGAAAGGTCTTGGACTTGCAAATAACGAAAAAAACCATTTCCGAAATTATAGCTAAACCTCTAAATTTTGAGAAAATAAACGGAAATAAAACTCTCAAATCCTCTGAATCTGACACGCTAGTTGACGCGTCAACGCGCCTGAAGCGCGCCAGAACTCTTAGAAAAGGAGGTTTTCAAACTAAAAATTTTATCAAACCTATCAATGCTCAAGTTCCTCTTGCAAACCCTCAACATAATCAAAGACCTAGTGAATGGAGTGAAAACACAAAACCATATTATAACCCGGTCTCTTACAATAATTCTAAATATACTCACACTAGAGTTGACCAAAGACCTCTCTTACCTACCCCAAACATGAGACATATTCTTTAGATCAAAGACATATAAGACCCAATTTTCAAAACAAAACATATTTTCAAAACAATCCTTGGTCTACCCTTTCAAAATATGGAATCAAACAATTGTATATACTCATTCGAGACCCAAGAGTTTTCAACTTGGGATTTTTATGTGCTAACCATGTCGGACCCAAGAAACAATGGGTACCAAAAGTTTGAGATGCAATTAAAATGTTAGGTATGCTTTGAGGAGAAGCCACTTTCAAGATCTCAACCAAATAAGGATGTTGACTGTAAGTATACCATACTTGAAATCATCTCTAAGAAAAAGGATACAAAACTAGGTAATGTGTCTTGTAACCTCAATTTAAATCTTGTATCTATTGTAGATAATTCCAATCTTTGGAATAGGAGATTAGGTCATGCTAACATGCGATTAATTCACAATATTGCATCTAAGGATTTAGTTAAAAAATTACCCAAAGAAAAATTTGATAATCATTTTTGTGATGCATGTAAAGTAGGTAAGCAAGTCCATGCAAGTCATAAACTTATAAACATGATTTCTACATCAATAGTTTTAGAACTATTACATATGGATTTGTTTGGCCCATCCGCTATTCAAAGCTATGGAGGAAACTTCTACACTTTGGTAATAGTGGATGACTACTCATGATTCACTTGGACTTTATTTCTAAAAACTAAAAATGAAGCATTTAATAAATTCAAAGTCTTAGGGAAAGATTTGCAAAACCTACTTGGATGTTCAATTGTCTCAATCCGAACCGATCATGGTAGAGAATTTGATAATGAAATTCAATTTGGAGTCTTTTGTGATAAACATGGAATATCTCATAACTTCTCGGCTCCTCGCGCTCCTCAATCTAACGGGGTAGTTGAAAGGAAGAACCGGACATTACAAGAGATGAGTCACACTATATTAAATGAACAATCCATACCTCAAAAGTTTTGGTGTCATGCCGTACAAACCGCATCTTACATACTTAATAGGGTCTTGATTAGAAAAATCATTAATAAAACACCTTATGGGATTCTTAGAGGTAAAAGACCATCCCTAGAATACTTTAGAGTTTTTGGTTGTAAGTGCTTAATCTCCAACTCATTAGAAAACTCTAACAATACTAGTAATTACAATGGGATCTTTCTAGGATATTAAACTAACATCAAAGGCTTACATTGTGCTTAACAAGGAAACTTTAAAAGTTGAAGAATCGGATAATGTAACCTTTGACGAAACTCCCCTAAAATCTAGAACATTGCCTTTACTAGATGATGACATCATAGAAGAAGATGCATGTCAAAATAAGATAGAATTGTCTAACAATGATCTAGAGGAAATATTACCTAGAGTTGAAAATATTAAGGAAGTTAGCGATCACCCCATAGATCAAGTCATAGGAGAATTAGATGAAAGAACTCTTAGGTCACATGCCCAAGACAAAAGCAATGACTTTGCATTTGTGTCAACCATAGAACCTAAAAATATTAAGGAGGCCATAAAAGATGAAAATTGGGTCATGGTAATGCAAGAAGAACTAGATCAATTTTTAAGAAACGATGTATGGATTTTAGTTCCGTATCCTAATGGGTACACTATTATAGGAACAAAGTGGGTTTTTAAAAATAAACTTGATGAAAATGGTGTAGTATGTAGGAACAAGGCTAGGCTAGTTGCACAAGATTATAACCAACAAGAAGGTATAGATTATGATGAAACCTACGCACCCGTTGCATGATTAGAATCTATAAGAATTTTGCTTGCATATGCTTGTAGTCATAATTTTAAACTTTTTCAAATGGATGTAAAAAGTGCATTTTTAAATGGAGTCATCGAAGAGGAAGTGTATGTTGCACAACCTCCCGATTTTATTGATTTTCAAAAACCTAATCATGTTTATAAAAGGCCTTGTATGGACTTAAACAAGCTCCTAAAGCTTGGTATGATAGGTTGCAATCTTTTCTCTTGATTAATGAGTACAAAATGGGTATGGTAGATAATACTTTGTTCACTAAAACAAAAGGAAAACATCTTATTATTATTCAAATCTATGTTGATGATATCATTTTTGGATCGACATGCCAATCGCTTTGCGATGAATTTGCTCAAATAATGCATAGTGAATTCGAAATGAGCATGATGGGTGAACTTAGCTTCTTTCTAGGATTACAAATCAAACAATTGAATGAAGGGATATTTTTCAATCAATCTAAGTATATAGGTGAAATGCTTAAGAAGTTTGGCTTGGAAAACTCTAAGGCTACAAAAACCCCTATATCTAGAAAAAGAGTTCTCACCCTAGACAAAGACAACAAATCAGTTGATAGTACTAAGTATAGGGGCATGATTGGAAGCCTACTCTATCTGACGGCAAGTAGCCCGGATATTATGTTTAGTGTTTGCCTTTGCGCTAGGTTTCAAGAAAATCCTAAAATTTCTCACTTAGAGGCCGTTAAAAGAATATTTAGGTATATTAAGGGAACTCAACATTTAGGTCTTTGGTATCCAAAGGATTCGGGGGTAAAAGTATTGGTTTATGCCAATTCGGATCATGCGGGAGATATAGTTGATTTGAAAAGCACTGGTGGAATATGTACATTTGTAAGTGCTTGCTTAACATCATGGTTCTCTAAGAAACAAACTTCCTTTGTCAACTCCATAACGGAATTCGATTACGTTGCGGCCGGAAGGGCTTGCCAACAAGCGTTATGGATGAAGCAAGCGTTTTTTGATTATGACGTTATGTTAAATGAAGTACCTATACTTTGTGATGATACATGCTCTATCAATCTAAATTTAAGCCCAATTGATTACCCTCGCACGAAACACATTGAAATTAGACATCACTTTTTAAAAGACAACATCACTAAGAATCATATCACCATAGAGAAAATTCCTTGTGGTGAGAACACATCTAAGATCCTAGCAAAACCCTTAGATAAAGAACAATTCAATTATTTAAGATTAGGATTAGGAATGAGATTACTAAAAGATGATGAGGGTGTTAAGGGTAAATTGGAAATAGTAGAGGAATCTTAAGTACAAACCCTCATTAATGATCCATCAACTCATACTTGTCACAAATATCCATACAATCTTTTATATTTACCCTAGAATATTAACCTTACAATCGCTCCCTCACAACTTTATCCTCTTTAAAATCTCCATCATACCCTAGAAAATAACTCTCACCATAGGAATCATGTCTCTTTCGGAAGGGTCCATTAACAACAATCAAGGAAATCAAAACCCGGAGAGCTCTAAGAGATTGAAAAGGTCATTTACAGATATGATGAAAAAGGAAGGTGATGATAGGATTAAGTTTGAGTATGAGTTAAGAACCTTTGCGGAATGTGAAGTGTGGGACTTAATTAAGGAACCATTAAGTCCAAGATTGTGTGAAGATGAGTATTCCATTTGTTGTGAAAACACCGCACACATGGTCAATGCTCTCAAAGAATCAAGGATTGAGTCTAGGGTGATGCTCTTATCCATCCATGAAGGAATCATGGAATTGCTAACTACTATGTCCAAAATGAATAGGAAGTTGGAAGATGATAAGATGAAAGGAAAAGGGAAAGAGAAGATGGTGAAAGAAGAGCTCAATCTAGGCATAAACCTAGGAATCTAGACATCAAACTTTTATGTTGCCATCAAGTACTAGTATAGTGCTTTTAGATAAAGTACTAGGATAGTTCTTGTATAATAAATGTGTAGCATATTTTATTCATGTATGCTTGAAATGAAATACAATCTTTTGGAACTTATAAAATTTGTCATATTATGATGTGAACTAACCCATGTCGCAAGCATCCAAATGGTAACCTAACCCATTTTTGGAACTTTCACATGTGAGGACTTTCTTGTTTGTTGCATGTTGTGGTGTTTTTATGTAGCTAGGCCACCGCAAAGGTGAGGCTCTTGACCCATGGATCCCCGCCTTAAAACAAGGGGGAGCAACGATCTAGGGGGAGCTATGTTCAAGGGAGAGCATGTTCGGGTGCTATTGGAACAAGCTACTTTCCCATTCTAATGGAAGTCCCACCTTTTTTATTCGACCAAAGGGGGAGAAAGAAAGCAAGAGCATGAAGACCACTCAAGAAATGTTAAAGGCATCACCAATTTACAAGGCAAAGGTCAAGACGCAAGCTACACCAAAGGCGCGCTTTGTCTTCGCTAAGTTTTGTAACTTTATTTGCTTTCGGTTTTTATTTGTCATCATCAAAAAGGGGGAGATTGTTGAGGCAACATGATCAAGATCTCTTTATATTTTAATGATGACAAATAAACCATCGAAACACATAAAATAACAAACGTTAGCCAAATTTCCCCGATTCACATGTCTGCTCCTGGCGCGCCTCCCACGCGTCGACGCGTGGGTAATGCGCCAGGCGTCTGTGAATATCGGGACGAATTTTGAAAGTCGGCTTTCCCCTTACCCGACAAATGTGGATCTTCAATACAGGTATGAATATGTTATGTGCTTAATTGAGAACACTCGAAACGAGTTTTGGGATTAGAGAGATCCAACTTTTAAAGCACCCATTTAAGGGAAAATGTCAACTCATGTTTTCTATCTATCGCCTCTAGCCAAGGCTTTTCTAAACTTAGGGAGCTTATATATTTCATGTAACATCATGTGAAAGCATTCATATGCTCATATCCTGTGCTTACGTCTTCTCTAATTACGTAACGGGTTTACTCCCTTATTGGTCAAACTAAGTCAAAGGTCACTTTGCGTAAACGCATCCTTTCCCACTTGGGTTATGCTTTACATTGAGGCAAAGCACTTAACTTGTTTGAACCAAGGTATTAGTTAAGAACGTCGAGTCGTGTAAAGTCACGAGATATGAAACTATGGATTCTCGACGTTGTGTTACTTGAACTAATAAGTAACTTATGATTTTCTCAACTTATAATCTTAATTGTCTAAACCTTTTCCTTTTAATGACATTTAGATTATTTTCTTCTTAATTATCTTCTTCACCAAATTACCACTTAACTCAAAACCATCAAACCCAATACCACCAAATCTCCCACAATTATTTCCAAATATCCTCTTCCAACATTCCCTTACACCACTTACACAAAAGTGTACTCTTGTCTCCTACACTTTTGATCCTAGCCATTCATTTCAAATTAAACTCATCTCAACCATCCATTCCCTTACAACATCACATCTCTTACACATCTCTTATATTCCTTACACACTTTTAATCTCAACCATTCAATTCAAATTTAACACATCTCAACCATCCATCCAATCTCCTCTTTATTCCAACACATGTGTTTAATCACAACCATCCATTTCAAACTTAAATCAATCTTAACCGTTGATCACACTTCCTCCCCAAGCAAAAAGGCTCCTTTGATCTCATCCATTCATTTCAAATCAAAACCATCTCAACCATCCAATCTCTTACAACACATCTTAACCATCCATTTCAAACTAAACTCATCTCAACCATTCATCTAACCTTTCCCCCCAAGCAAAGGAATATACCTTTGGAATATTCCTTTCTTAACTCAACCATGGTTCACCTCATCCAACCATGGTTAGTTCTCAACACACAACCCTAACCCAACCTTGGTTAACCTAACCAACATACAACCTAACCCAACTATGGTTACTTCTCTACACCCAACCATGGTTAACTCTTAACCACACCAAGGATGGAACATTCCCTTGGGTAAACCCTTTAACCTAACCATGGTTTATTCTCTATACACGTCTCTCTTTAAACCTAACCATGGTTTACTATACCTAACCATGGTTAACCTCTATACCTTTAACCTAACCATAGTTACACCTTAACCCTTCCCTTGAGGAATATCTCATGGCATATTCTCTTCTCTATTATGCCATGTGAGGAATACCATTTCTACCCCTACCAAATTACCCTTTCTACTCTTCTACCCTTGGTATTTGGTTTTCTAATAAACACTTCACAAATGATTTTCCAAATTGGCTATTTGAGTTGGTAAACCTTAGATTGATTAATGTTAAGGTTTAGTGTGAAGTACAATTGGGGGTTTAGCAAGGTAAGGCATTTATAATGCCAAACACCCAAAGCCTCGGGAATATTTTCCCTGGGTGTCTGGCGCGCCTCCCACGCATCAACGCATGGTTGACGCGCCGGCCTCGGTAAAATATTCCCAAGATTGGGTTTTGTCTATAAATACCATGCCTTGCCTCTTGTATTCCTCACTCCTTGCCATTATTCTTTCTCTCTACATTCTTTCTCTCTAATCTCTCTTTCTCTAATCTTGTGTTCTTGTTTTTCATATAAAATCTATTGAAAGAACACATCGTCTGTGCAAGGGAAGAATCACAAGAACCTAATCCACTCTTGTGATTGTTTTTCTACTACAATCTAGTCTCTAGGTTAGGTTAGGACTTGGTTGAACAATCATTCATTCATTATATTTTTTAAGGGAAGTCTTGTGTCTTGGTGACCAAGCCTAGATCATTGGGGATCTAGTTAGGGTTTGATACTTCCGTGGGAAGTTTTGGTAGTGGTCTTGGTGACCCATAGGTTAAGTCGAATCACGAGATTCTTTAGGGTGGTTTCCGAGGGCGGAATACCGTGGGAGTAACTCCTTCTTTGTGAGCATCAATATTGTTGAATATTGGTGGAGTGAATTGTAACGGTTTGTAGTCCACCGAAAGGATTATACTAGTTGAATAGTATCGTGTCGTGGATTCGCAACTGGACGTACGGATGATATAACCCCCCATCCCGAACCAGTATATATCGTGGTGTCTCTCTTTACTCGCTTTATATACTTTGGTTGTGTTTGTGGTTGTTTGGATTGATTATATAATCACTTGGTTTTCTTTGAGGCTTAAAGTTTTTAAACGTCTTAAAAGCCAAAGAAACCGTATTCACCCCCCTCTACGGTTCTACATGGTGGCCTATGGAGTGGTGGCTTGGACCCAAGAAGGGGTGCCAACCGTGAGCAACATAGCCGTGACCAACAAGGAAGTTGGTTCTTCAAAGGGTGGGGTATTGTTACGATCCCACATCGCCCAAGTATGGGATTGGGTGGTGGTTTATAAGTCTAGGTGTCCCCTCCTCTTACAAGCTAGCTTTTTGTGTGAGTTCTACACTTGGACTTATGAACCGATACGAGCCTAGTATGAGATAGGTTCATATCATAAACGTGCATTGATGTAAACAAAGAAACCAACATGATAAACTAAGAAAAAAAAAATTATTATAATAGATCAATGCATAATCATAAGACTAAGGACTTAAATCTCTATGCTTATCTCTGCCAAAAACGCTTTTGTTTGATCAAAAATTGGAATTTGTGATGATGTCACACGGGCTATTAGGAAACATAACTATCTCTGTTTCACATCCATCTTCCCGACCATCGATATGTGCTTCGTGTAAAATGCTATCTTTGTGATGATGTCTCCGGAAATATTGATTAATCATGGTCTTCGAAATCACAGTGTAGCACCCATTCTTTCTCGTGGTTCAATACCCAAACCTCCATTGTCCTATTACAATAATATATCCAAAAGGATGGTTAGATTTCCTTTTGGAAATCCTACTTATTGTCTTGGGAGGTTTAATCAACCCAAATTCCTCATTTTCAACATCAAACCATATTACTTGTCTTGCACCATCTTCGCCATTATAGCTAACCAACCAATGCAAACGACCATGATCAAATATATCTTTACTAGATATGTGATAAGATGGGACTTTGGCCTTTTGGTATACGTCGCCATGAGTTAGTGCCAAATACATAATGTTAAGAGAAAAGTTAAACTCTATCTGCAGTATTATTATTGTTGGTAAGTGGTAACTATAATTTTTTGTTACAAGTATGATCACCAAAGTTGCAGAATGTGTTTTGGTATAATGCCTGTGGTAACAGGTTAACAATTTATACTTTTGCATAGAGAGAAACTCACTAACTGGGCCAACAAAAGCTTAAAAAGCCAGGCAAGTGTCATGCTAGGGCTGTTTAATAACCTCATACGATTTGCTTACTGAGAATGAGGTATGAACTATGCACAAATCATACAAACAAAATCATCTGATGTTCATAGTTGAGCTAAACTTCCCAAAAAAAAAAAAAAAAAACATGCAGACGAAGCCCAAAATCTAAGGCATGAAACATATCAAACCAAGAGGTGAGATCAATATAAAACTCATATTTGCCATATAACCAATGAACCAATCATAGCAATACATTTTTTTTTTATCTAAATTAATAAAAAACCATTTTCACATTTTTTTTTAAAACAACATATCTTGCAAACGGTAAATCTTCAAGCTACAAAAAATACACCATCGCGACGAGAATTAAATTATACATCTATAGATATGCAATTTTATATACTTTCGACGAACTTTAAAAAAAAAAAAATTCCGCTCAGAAAAATCACACGTGATTCTTCGTAAAAATCACATGTGATTTTTCTGGGCGGAAATTTTGAAAAAAGAAAAAGTTTGTCGAAAAAAAAAGTTCGTCAAAAGTATATAACAATGCATATCTATAGAATGATAATTTAATTTTCGTCGCGATGGTATGATTTTTTTCGCGTAACGATTAACGGTTTGCGAGATATTTAATTTTTAAAAAAAGGGTGAAAGTTTGTTTTTTTTTTTTTTTTTTTTTTTTTTTTTTTTTTTTTTAATTTTGATAAAAAAAAAATGAATGAATAAGATTGATAATACTACCTTATTAGAGTCTTCACCATCGACCATCTACCATCAAAAACTTATCTAACCACACCAATCTGCAAACAACTCTAAATCTAAGAAAAACATCTGAATGCTATCATTAGCAATGTCGTGAAAGTCGATGTTTAAAAAGAAATCAAAGGCCATGAGGAGTTTCGTAATTGTTTTCTTAGTTTTAATTTTTCGTTTTTCTAAGTTTTAGTATAACACCCTACAAAAACCATCTTTCTCTCGCAGCAACCATCAGAAATAACCCTCTGCTACCCTGCAAATCAAAACATAACACAACCAATTATATCCTAAATGAATCAATTCAATTGCAAAACACTAGAAGGGTACCCGCGCAATGCGGCGGCGGGTATTCGGTGACTATATTTGTAGCGAGCAAATATTTTTCATTTTAAACCTTTCCTTATTTAGCGTTGTCCTGAATACTTTAAAACGTAGTAGATATATGTTTTTTAAAAGTAGAACATTTAAATTATTACTATAGTGTAATGTGTGTTTAGAGGCTGAGATTAAACTTTGTTAGTTTGTGGGTTAGTTTTTAGGCTTTATGTATATGAAATATGCATTAAAAGGTAATTATAGTATATAACGTTTCTTTTTTTAAATCATATTGCAGAGTTTTTTTTTTTTTTTTTTTTTTTTTTTTTTTTTTTTTTAATTGGGTTATTATATCACATTGATTAAATGAGCTATTGCAAGTTAATAAGGTTTATAAATATTAGTGGCTCCTACAATTAATGAAATTAAAATTCATAATGTAATGTAACTCCTATTCATAAGTATGTGTTAGTTTGAAATCCTTCCAATTAAAGAAATATTTTTTGTCTTAATTTTTTAAGACTTCCTTTTTAGGAATTGCCTAAATGTATTATAATATAGTTAAGATAACACAACCAATTATAACCTATTCCTACCTTTTTTTTTTCATAGAAAATGTAAGAAATTGCCTACATAGTAATGTAGGTATGATTTCCCCATGGCATATACTAGTTATAATACCTGTGCATGCACAGGGTTTTTAAAATTTTGTTTTAATTATGTATTATTATCGATTAAGAAATGAACCACTTAACATGTTTCAAATGGTTTTACTTAGTGGACTAAAAATAAAAAATCATATGTATATGTTATAACCTACATATTATTTTAGGAGAATGCTTTTGGATTAAAAATTATATTTTATTATTCAAGCAAAATCACATGATGATAATTGACTTGCATGAGATGTTAGTAATATATGCTTTTAGTTTTGCAAACCCGTGCTATCAATTTACGGTGTTTTGTAATTGTGATATTTTTTTACTTATATTTTCGTTAAAATATGTAACATATTTAGATAGTTTTAAAAATTGGTTCATTTTCTTAATTATGAATAACCATCATATCATTTTTACTAATGTACCTTTTTGTTTGTAACGTTGTATTTTCATAAGTTTGTGTTATTTGTTTCTCATGTTTGATCATAAAATTACAAAATTAACATAGATGCTAACACTATAGCCTCTTTATTACTAATTTAGCCGTATTTCAAACTTGTGTACGCATAAATTAAACTTTTAAATAGTATCATGAGTCCTTATTAGAATGGATTAAAGTTTAAAACTAACATTGGTTTAAAAAAATATTTAACGTATATTAAAACTAATTCGCATATTTACCAAATTTTGTAATTTTAATGGATGAAAGTCTAAAAATTACTAATACTCATGTAATTTTAAACAAAGTTAATATTATAAAGTATATGGGGTATAAAGTGTAAGGGGTTATTTGTGTTTTTTATAAAGTTATTAAAAAACAGAGAAACTTGTAATTTTACACTTTACTCTATATAAATTATTTAAATTTGAATCACTAAAGTTTTATTAATTACTTCCTCTTTTTTTAAGTTTTTGTTTTCATAAATCTGTCACCTATATTTTTATGCATTTTTTTTCTTAACCAAATTTCTCCACCAAATTTATTAAGTTTGACCAAAATCAATTTAATTTTGACTTTTTATTGACAAATCACGTTGCTCGATTTCGCCTACGTGGCAAAATCGAGCTCTGCTGTTGGTCTAATTTTTTTTTCAATAGAAGAGATTTACAAAAATACTCCAAAATGATGTAATTCTTTTATTATATAAAAGATTCCTTTATTATTTTTCACTTATTAAACCGACTCGTATATAGCAGGGACAATTGGACAGGATACCAAAAAACGGATACCAAAAAACGTATACCTTCCCAACTCCCAACTAGGGGCGTTGATCGGTTCGGTTTTCGGGTCATTCGGTTAATTCGGTTCGGTTAATTCGGTTAAAAGTTTTTTTAGGGTCAAACCGTGAACCAAACCAAACCGAATTCAAATTC